>JAQZBX010071887.1:0-15161 GCA_029593785.1 Cabassous unicinctus | reverse complement strand
ACTTTGTAATTCTAGTCTGTCTATTATGCAACATTCTTGAGGGAAGCTATGGTCACTTTAAACCAGGGCTGTGCCAGTGAGGGAATTATACTGGCAAAAGAAAAATCAATCATCTCTCATGTAGTATTTAAGTTTAGTTTAGTAGAGATAATTTAAAATAAAATTCACAAGGTTCCTTTTTCTACATAACAAGAATTCATCAAAAATATTTATGCATTAAAAACATTATCAAGAAAATGAAAAGACAATCTACAGAATGGCAAAAAAAGCTGCAAAACCTATATGTATGGGTTTAATATCCAGAATATTTGAAAGATGACTACAACTAACCAAAAACAACAACAAAGCAATTTTTAAATGAGCAAAAGACATGAATCTACATTTCTCCAAAGAAGGTATACATATCTCCAATAAAAACATTAGAAGATGTTCAACATCATTAATTATCAGAGAAATGTAAACTAAAACCAAAATGAGATACCACTTCACACCCATTATGATGACTATTGTTTTTTAAATGAAAATAACAAATATCACTGAAGAAATGGAGAAATTAAAACAATTGCAAATTGGTGGGAAATGTAAAATGATGCAGCTGAAGGGGAATACCATTTGGCATTTTCTCAAAAAACACAGAACAGGCAATTCCACCTCTAGGTATATAATGAAAAAAATTGCAAACAGGGACTCAGATTCTTGTACACCAATGTCGATAGAAGGATTAGACACAGTAGCTGAAAGGTAGAAATAATCTAAGTGACCATCAAGAGATGAATGGATAAACAAAATGTGGTATATACCTACGATGAAATATTATTCAGCCATAAAAAAGAATGAGGTTCTGATACATGCTACAACATGTATGGTCCATGGATGGACGTTGAAGTAATTATGTTTGCTGAAATCATCACAGAAGCATAATAATTTTTGATTCCTCTTTTATGAAATACCTAATATAATTGAACTCATGTAGACAGAAATTAGATTAGAGGTTAGCACAGGTTGAAGGGAGGAGGAAAGAGGGAGTTTGGGTGTAAATTAGTTTGTTTGGAGTCATGAATAGTCTTCCTTATGGAAGGAGACATTATGAATGTATTTAATACCATTGAAGAATACACTTAAAATTGTGGGAAAATTTTATCATGTATGCTACTAGAATAAAAAGAATTATTTATGTTTTTTAAAGTCAAAGGGGTCTGTGGATGGTATTATGGCATTGAAGCAAAGCTGACTTCCTGATTTGGGGTTTTCTAGGAAAGTGTCCTTCTTTTGGAAATAAATATCCTCGAGTAATTTTTGTGAATTGTTTGTTTAGTGAGCAGATATGGTAAAATTATAACAACTGGGAAATCTTAGTGAAGAGATTTTACTACTTTGCATTTTTTATGCACTTGATATTATTACAAAATAATAACTTTAAAAAAATACTCATATTGCTACCATGCCACTAAAGCATCCAGAGGCCAAATCTACACAAATGCAATTCAACAAAAGTTGTCAACTTAACCTTTTAAGAGTCTGGCTCTTATTAGGATAAGATATGTGAATATTATATTAATAGCACAATGTTTTTGGTGCCTGAATGTTTTGGGGTTTTTGTGAAAAAAAAATGAGATATTTGTATTAGTTTTTCACAGGAAATCCTTCCCCTGCTGCATGTTCTGAAGGTTGATTGCCCTTTGCCCAGGTTAAAAAATATGAAGAATGACATATATTATACTATAGAACTCCCTCTGCTAACCCTGGGCATGCTATTTCAGAATCTTTTGGGAGAGTCTTTTGGGAGATCTTAATGTCTTTGGAAGCATGAGGAAATGACTTGATCATGGGGAGATTTGCAAGGCAGGGAAGGGATGGGGGATATAAAATGCAGGAATTTAGTCTTATGTGCCAAAGAGTAGAGGAGCCAATATAATCAGGGCAATTCATGCACAAATTAACATTTATTTTATGTATATATAATATAAACTATATCTAATGTATATATGGTATGAAATTAATATACTACCCTGAAGTAAAAAATCTTTTCATGCAAATAGATTACAAATATTGATGCTATTTATTAGTGTGAGATAATATACAGTCTCAAGAGAAATTAGTTGCAAAGCTCACCAAAATTCCTGACAATAAATGAAGGTGGACAGTTTTAGAAGGCCTATCCCTATGCAGTGTATTTCATTAATGTAAATTTTAATGAGGCATGTAATATATTTTCAAATTTGAAAGTAGAGAAAGAGAAAAACAAAGAATTTTAAAATGTTTCATCACTAGATGAATATAATGATTGTTATAGGAAAGAGGCATATAAAAATGAGATTACAGACATCCTGATTCCACCTTTCCATGGATACACACAAAATTTCAAACTTTGAATTTTCAACAGGAAAAATTTACTTTTAATGAACACATCTGAATTAAGAAAAATAACCTCTGACATGGCTACTAAATAGATAATTTAAATCCTAGAAAAATGGCGAATGAAAGTATCAAAAATCACCACTATATTTCCATTTCCAAAAACTGATTTCTCTTAATGCACAAATTTTACTTATTACCAATTTATCCTAATTTGGAAGAGGCATACATACCTTGTTAAGGTAAAATTCACTTAAAATAAAATTAACCATATTAAAGTGTGCACTTCAGTGACATTTAGTACACTCTGACTTTGTGCAAGTATCAGTTTGTGATCTATCTATATATATTTTAAGCAATGTTAGTCACTGTGAAACAAGAGACATTTCAGTAAACTGACCTTAAAAATAAGATCATCATGACAAATTGTACAACATTGCAATTCTCTCATTTGAAAATAAGATAAAAAAGTGCATTTTAAAAATTTCACCACCAAGATTGCTTTTAGTAATGACAGAAAAGTAAAATTATTTTAAATTTTAAATTTTGAGTAATGTTTAAACATTTAAAATTAATATTGCGTGTTGTATTACGTGTATTTATCATTTTTTTCACATCTTTTTTCATCAATGTAAGTGTGTAGGGAAAAATTAACCATTAAAATTTTAATTAAAGTATATACATAGGGGCACCATATTCCCTTTCACCTCTGGCTCCAATAGGGCTCTGTCCTCAACTTCTCTACTGGAGGTTGCAATATTTTTCTTGTTCCTTTCAGTATTGTAGATACCTTTCCCTTCTCTTTGAGTCTATCAAGATTGCCTCCAGCAAGTGTGCTGAATCTATAAAAAGTCCTACAGCATGTCAGATTTCAAGCTGGCAAAGCCCTCAATGAACATATATTTAGTAAAATACATCTTACTAAAATATAACTTGGGAGTGTAGACAATAAACCAGGTTCTAGCTATAGCATAAAATGAAGTTTTAAGAAAAACCCATCAGAGAACCCTCGGCAAAAGTCTCTCCTCAGCCACAGGCATGAAGAGGAAGCTTAATACTCACGTGGATGTGTTCAAAGATTCCCAGAGACAGAACTGCTCTTCATGGGTATCACAGGAATGAAGCATTTCAAATCCATATAGACATGTCCAGGAACTCTGGGGAAGAAATAGGAGGTATTCTGGCACAATTCAGTCAGAAATGTGGTTTGATGTCCACTCCTGGCCAAAGGTTGACAAAGGAGGATGATTCTGGCTCATTGTCTTTAAAGTGCATTGTCAATAAAGGTACAAAAAGTAAAACTTAAAGAAATTCATTTAAAACATACCAGCAAGTGTTGGAGAAGAGGTGGAGAAAGGCAGAGGAATGGTCATTCAGTGCTGGTGAGTTGGTAAAATGGTGACTGCCACCACAACCACGTGGAAGACTGCGGGGTTTTCAAGAAGCTGAGAATCAAGTTGCAGCCAGGTCACAGCAGCATAATTAACATACACCACCTGAAGTAAAGAGGTAGGGACCAGAAAGAGGAACTTGGATCCGGGTTCGATCCTGTGGTCCCGGGCACACTCATGGTGGCGCCAGGACTTCCTGTCATTATCCAGCAAAACCCTGAAAGCCCTGCCCCTCCCAACCCCAAAGATCATGGCGGTGGCTTCTGATGTATGTACTGTTGTCCACAGGGATCCTGTCCTATTTCAGACACAAGGAATGCTCTATCCTGTGGTTCCCAATACATTGGTATCCCTTTCCTGTAATAAACATTTGAAGTTTATGGTGTGCATGTTAGGAAGCCAGTAGGTTTTGCATTTGCTCTTTAAAGGAATGAAAGATAAATTATATTCCTCATTTCACCCTCTTAGGAGATATTCAAAGGGAAATGGAAGTCCTACCATACAGCTGTCATGAGTACAATTTTGCAAATTTTCTTTTTTTGTTTGTTTGTTTGTAAAATGATATATAAATACATATGCATATATGTGCATTTGTTTACATAAATGTTATTTGTTATATATATACATATACATTTTTTTAAAGGTGCCTAGATTACCTAAATATTACTCAGAAATTACAGGGATTCCCATGTTCCCCACCGCCCACACCTCCAACAACATCCCACACAACCATTGCAAATTTTCTTTACCTCACCTTTCAGCTCCCTCAGCAGTCTGAGATGCTAAGCAAATACATACATTAAGAAAAGCTTCCTACATTGCCCATTTTGACAACACTTGTGCATTCTGCCAGAAGACAAGAAATCCCCTTATGCCTAAGTAGATATCTTCATTTGTAAACTCTTTCATTAGTCACGATGCCACAGAATTGGGAGTCTCCCTAATGCAGCAGTGTTCAAAAGATAAAGAATAAAATGATTGCACATAAAACTTCAACCTTGCAGGGTTGGTGGCCCACACCACTGGCAAGCCAATGCCATCCTCCGCACTCCACAGCCAAGTGAAATGATTCATTGGAAAAGCTGCCTTGCTGCCTGTGAACTTTGGCCGGTCTGCACAGGGTACTGTACATACTTGGACTTAAGAGTCAGGTGACTCCAGTTTCAAAACCAGGCAGTGAGAACCAGGAAGGAAAATGAACTTGCCTAACAAGAGCCAGATTTCCAAGATACTTACTCTGATGTTGGGGGCGATGTCGTATGAATATAACTGTCATGGCTGTCTCTACCTTCTCCTTCTTTGTCTTCTTCTTCTTCTTCTTAAAATAACATATCCTGTTCCTGTTCGCGCCACAATGTTTGCGCGCGCGCGAACATTCACCATCTCTACCACGCCTAGCAACTCAAATTACCCAATCACATATCCACACCTAAGCCTTAATGCACTCCCCCTTTCCCTGCTTAAAAGAGAGTTGATTGTAACCCGCAGAGCAGAGAACAAAGGAACAGCAGGAGAGCAAAGCAGGAGAAGCCATGTTAGCAGAATAAAGAGCAGTTTTTTCTTTACCCGCATCTACGTCTCATTCCTTTGCTGGGTAGCTCGGAGTCTCAGTTGATTTGTCCCACAGGCCGGGACACTCTGAAATGTGCTGAAGCTGTTCCAAATTTCATTCTAGAACCTATATAGCTTGGCAAAGGACTTACAAGCCCAAGGAGAATAGGAAAGGGCATTGGAGTACTTGAACAATGCCTCTGCCTTGTGTAAACATCCAGAGCTGTGATCACAAGTTTTATAATGAAATCTTCCACCCCCAGGTTTCCCAAGGGCTTTTGACCAAGCCCCAAACAAAAGTCAGAGATTGTAAGTGATCAGAGATTTTTGGAAGTTGATTTGGAATGAAAAACAAAAATGGAATCCTGAAAGCTAAATTGAAAATATTAAAAAAAAAATACTCTGCATGGAAGAAGAAGATCTCTTGGAGAATGAGGGCAACGGTGCTTGATACAGACTTGGGAACCCACAGAAGCCTAGCCAGGTTAATTTTTTTTAATTGGTGTAAATCCATTTGTTTCTGTTATTAACTTTTGCCACTGACACTTGTATTTTGATGACATCTTTGTGTCTTATTTATACTCAGTGTTCCAGTTACTGAAAATTGAAATACCATGGGTTTGCTGTTTTCCTAAAATGTGCATTTATAACATACTTCCATGGAACAATACTTCCTTTAATATGCTGAGACTTCCCTCTTCATAGAAAGAGGAAAAATTAAGTATACCTTTAATAAAGCTGAAGAATTCATATATTTTAAAGTTAGTCTATTTTGCTATCCATCTGTAAATGGCAAGAATACTTGATTGTTTATCCACACAGAGCTTTTAAATATTTAGAGAGATTCACCTAAATGTATAATGGAAAAAGGTGATTTTCTGTTCTCTGATTATGTGGCATGGCCCTCACACCACGTTTTCTAAGCTGTGCATCACAGGACTGGAATACATGTGCTATCAGGGGCAAGAATAATCTGAAAACAGCAAAAGAGTGAACTTTTATGAAGCATCTGTATCTGTGATCTCTAAATGGTAAAAGGTCTTTGTATTTTAATGATGGTATATTGTGCAGAAAGGATCTCCAATTTTTGAAATAAAAGGAAAAGACTATGGCAGGAGAGGATGTGGATGTAGACAAGGAGGCTCTGACTCTGCTGGTGGGATTGATAAATGACCCATACCACCGCACCTTTGAAAGACAGCATGACAGGATCTCTGGAAAGTGTATATGGAGGAAACAAAGATGTTCCCAAGGGCATGGTGTAAAACTGCTACATGACTAAAAGAAAGGATGTTTCCTTGGGAGGGAGAGAGACCAAGTCATGCCTGGTATGATGTGGCTGCTACCCAGGAGGACCTTCTTGGCAGCCATTCCCCTACCCCTACCACCCCAAACATAACCCCCTGAAAATGGGTGTCCAGGGCTCTGCACATCTGCACAAAGAACAGGCCCAATTACTGACCACATGGAACACAAAGCATGGCCCCATTCACAAGTGGGACTCACAAACTGGGGAATCCCCAGAGAGTAAAACTTGTGGACACATATCAAAGTGGCTAATATGGGGCACCTGAGGAACCAGCAGGACAAACCATGAGTGGAATGGCTCAGCCATCCTGGTATAAGGGGTGGGGTGGTTTTAGACAATGTCTTAGGGGTACCCTCAGGGCTGTTGTGTCATAGACAGTCTTCCTCCAGCCTCTCTCCTTGGCCATCACAGACAGATTTCTGGTTCCTGGGTGGTGGCTTAGGATCACTCAGAAAACAGGTGGAGTCTCAGGTCTGGAGTGGAGGGTCGGGGATGCTTCTGTTGTCCCTTGATTTTCACTTCTGGAAATCAAACATACACTTTGTTCGGCAATCAGGTCACCATGATCTCCAGGCGGCAAGAGTGCAACCAATTATAATCCAGGGACAAGCTCACAAACACCCTGGTTTGTGGCCTGTGTAAGGGGTGAGGGGTGGGGTCATGATCATCCTCTTTAGAATTCCTACCTTGGCCTTGAACAAACGGAAATTTGGAAGGGAATGTAAAAGCCACCAGCACCATTAGTCAGCCGTCAAGCAGGAAGGAGCTAGTTTCTCCTCAAGTCTGACACCACAGCCCTGCCAACTTTGGGAACAGGCACTTTGCCTTCCAAGAGCATAAATTCAGCTCTGATTGCAATCTGGGAATCAGAAGAACACAAAGCATACCGCGCCCAGAACATTACCAAAAATTCATTTTATGATTCACTCTGCAAACTGTCAGGGAGCTTATCTTCAGGCTACAGGCACACAACTCACGATAGAAATGCAATAAATTCAACAAAAACAATGCATTTCTAGCCAAGGCATAAGGATCAAGTGGCAGGTGAATGATTGAGGCCAAAATCATGCCCTCACAAGAAACATTCACTTGGTGCCTCTGGGATACTTGCTCTCCTGAAAATGTGTCGGTCAGGGGAAAACAATCATTCTCTGCTTACTTTTCAATAGTTGTGATCAGGCTTAAAAACAAGAGGAGATATTTTCCTGAGAAACTTGAAAAGTGCAGCCTTCCTTGCATGTCTGTCAAATCTCTGGAATCCCTTGAGACATATTCTCATATGGAAGCAACTCAGATGAAGGCAAGTCTTTATTTCTGGATAACATCTGGGATTGTTAACAGGGATCATGGACTGCTGCAAACCCAAGTGCTTTTACATCTGGTGGCTCCTACTAGATCTGTACCTCTCAGTTCAATTCCATATTTTCCATGACAATGACAGGGTTAGGAAGAAACATTCCTTTGCCTTTTCTCCTTAAGACAGTAAAAGATACATTATTTTCCTTATTTTACATTTTACTTGAAGCTATTCAAAAGAAATATCTTCTAGGATTACCTGCTCATGCATTTGGTTAACTCACCTTGCAATGCACTCACCAGCCAATGTTTCCAAGCAGCATATCTTCAAACAGGAGTAGACCTGGTTAGATGGCCCAGCTCAGCACCTCTCAGGCATTCTGTGAAATTACAACAAAACCAAGTTTTTTTATATCATATCATTCTTCATTTAAATTCTATTTTTATTTCTCATGATGCCACTACATTTTGGGGTAAGCTGATATAAATATATGGAAATCTTTCTTTTCAAATGATCATCGAACCCTGTGTCTTTCTGTCCACTGACTTTGAGGCAGGTCGTGCTGCCGGTTGTGATACCCATTCTCTTTTTTAAGTTGATGAAATTCGCAAGCCTGGAATTTCTTGATACCATGGATGAGACGTATTCTAAAGCAACAAAATAGAGAGAAGAAAGTTTTCTTGGAGCATCTCTATGTGCAATCTGTTAAAAGTCCTGCATGTGTGTGGGGGAGGTGGGGTTTATTTGTTTGGTGGATTGTTTGTTTCTAATGTGCATTGTCAATAAAGGTACAAAAAGTAAAAATAAAAGACATTCACTTAAAATACACCCACAAGTGTTGGAGAGGAGATGGAGAAAGGCAGAGGAACACTCATTCAATGCCAGTGAGATAGTAAAATGGCAACTGAATCTGCTGCCATGTGGCAAACTGCGGGGCTTTCAAGAACCTGAATATTAACTTGCAACCGTGTCACAGTGGTATTTCTGACATACACCACCTGAAGTCAAGAGGGAGGCACCCAAAAGAGGAACTTGGATCTGGGTTTGATCATGTGGTCCCAGGCACACCTACGGTCGTGCCCACACTTCCTGTCATTGTCCAGCACAACCCCCAAAGCCCTGCCACTCCCAACCCCATGGATCATGCTGCTGTCCTCTGATGTATGTACTGCTGTCGACAGGGATCCTGTCCTGTTTCAGACACAAGGAATGTTCTATCCTAGTGGTTGCTAACACATCAGTATCCTTCTCCTGTAATAAACATTTACATTTTACAGTTTGCATGTTAGGAAGCCAGCTAGTTTTGCATTTGCTCTTTAAAAGAATGAAAGATAAATTATATTCCTCATTTCACCCTCTCTTTGGAGATATTCAAAAGAAAATGGAAGTCCTACCTTACAGCCATCATGACTACCATCTTGCAAATTTTGTTTACCTCATCTTGCAGCTTCCTCAGCAGTCTGAGTTGCTAGGCAAATATATACAGACATTAGGAAGAGCTTCCTACATTGCCCATTTCCACATCTCTTGTGCATTCTTCCAGAAGACAAGAAAGCCCCGTATGCCTAAGTAGATATCCTTATTTGTAATCTCTTTCATTAGTCACAGTGTCACAGAATTGGGAGTCTTCTTAATGCAGCAATGTTCAAAAGATAAAGAATAAAATGATTGTACACAAAACTTCAATCTTGGGGGGTTGGTGGCCCGCACCCCTGTGCAGGCCAATGTCATCCTCTGCACTCCACAGCCAAGGGAAATGTTTCATTGGAAAAGCTGTCTCATGGCCTGTGAACATTGGCTGGTCTGCACAGGATACTGTATATACTTGGACTGCAATAGTCATGTGAACCCAGTTTCAAAACCAGGTGGTGAAAACCAGGAAGGAAACTGAAACTTGCCTAGCAAGAGCCAGATTTCCAAGATGCCTACTCTGAAATGTGCTAAAGCTGTTCTGAAATTCATTCTAGAACTTATATAGCTTGGCAAAGGACTTACAAGCCCAAGGAGAATAGGAAAGGGCTTTGGAGCACTCAAACAATCCCTCTGTCCTGTGTAAACATCCAGAGCTATGATTGCAAATTTTATAATGAACTCTTCCACCACAGGTTTTCCAAGGGCTTTTGACCAAGCTCCAAACAATTGTCAGAAAATTGTAAGTGTTCAGAGATTGTTGGAAGATGATGTGGAGTGAAAAATAAAAATGGGATCCTAAAAGTTGAATTTAAAATATTAAAAAAGCCCTCTGCATGGAAGAAGATGATCGCTTGGAGAATGAGGGCAATGGTGTTTGACACAGACTGGGGAGCCACATGGAAACCTATTCAGGTTAATTTTTTTTAATTAGTGTAAATCCATTTCCAGTTACTGAAAATTGAAATACCGTGGGTTTGGTGTTCTCCTAAAATGTGCATTTATAACATACTTCCATGTAACAATACTTCCTTTAAAATGCAGAGTCATCCCTCTTCAAAGAAAGGGGAAAAATTAAGTATACCTTTGATAAAACTGAAGAATTCATATATTTTAAAGTTAATCCATTTTGCTATCCATCTGTAAATGGCATTAATACTTGATTGTTTATCCAAACTGAGCTTTTAAATATTTAGAGAGATTCAACTAAATGTATTGATAAAGGAAGTGCTGGGACCCTAACCTGCCCTCAGCAGACACCCACAGCTTTGAGAAAATAAGCTCACGTCCCCTGGTTCCTTTCTCCCCTCCTTCCCCCCCTTTTCTCCATGGAATCCAAGTCAGGAAGATAATCACTCCCAGCTGCCCTTTTCTATTGAAATTTATAACTCTAAACAGATAATGACTCTTTTCTTCCCTAATGGCCTTTTGCTTTTAGAAAGATAAGCTAAATTTACTTCTCTGCCTTTGTAACCCTGCCTGACCACTTGCTCAGGAATTTGCCCACTTTGTGTACATATATAAACTTATGAAAATCTTAAAACGGGGCTCAGATTTTTTTGGAGACTTGACTCTCCTCTGGTCCTGTGCATTATAGAACTTTGTTCATCTGTACTCCCAAGAGTGCCATTTGGGTTTCTTTCTGCTGGCTGTAACATTTTGTTTCCTGATCAGGAAAGACCCAATTGAGCAGGTACCTTGTGCTGCCAGCCTGGGCCTGATGGGCATGGCTGATGGCAATCTCTGAGCAAATGAGGTGGGTGCCACATGTTCTCTTGATGTGACCTCCTTCTGAGGTGGTCCCTGAGGCCATGTGCCTAAACTCTGACCTGACTCAGAGGGAAGGCAGGCTGAACAGTGCCAGAAGACTCCAGAAAGATAAGGTCCTGGGTGCCAAGTCCTCAGTCAGGCCCATCTCTTGGCAGAAGAGGAGACTGATCACTTCCTGAAATCTTGGGTACAGAAGTTCCAGAATAGGGTAATCCCTGTGGGAGGGACTGCATAACCTCTGAGTGACTCCATGAGTGAGTGAGGACGACAGAGGTTTGCATCTGCTGTACAAGTCTGTGACTCCAAAGCGTTACACTATGGAGACTGTGTGGGCCCTAACCTCTTTTCCATAGCTATGTCATACAGGATAATGGCCACCCTGAAATTTACCTGGATGCCTTAGCTAAGATAAGCCTAAATTCTCATGAAAGATGTGGACAGGCGAGCATCAGAGTGGCCTCGAAAGAGGCAACCTCTTCTCTTGTCTGTCTCATGCCACTGACTCAGGGTGTGGATTCAACACTGTTAATCCCTGTGGGAGGGACTGCATAACCTCTGAGTAACTGCATGAGTGAGTGAGGATGGCAGAGGTTTGTGTCTGCTGTACCAGTCTGTGACTCCAAAGCATTATGCTACGGAACCTGTGTGGGCCCTAACTTGTTTTCCATGGCTATGTCATATGGCATAATGGCCACCCTGAAATTTACCTGGGCACCTTAGCTAAGATGAGCCTAAGTTCTCATGAGAGATGTGGACAGCTGGGCATCAGAGTGGCCTTGAAAGAGGTGACCCCTTCCCTTGTCTGTCTTGTGCCACTGACACAGGGTATGGACTCATCAGTCAAAACCTACTGTCTTAAACTGTATGCTCAAGAATTTCAAGAAGGGTTTTTCCAGAGATTATGGCATCCAGATGAACCCTGGTGCCCTCCAAACCTAATGTGAAGTAGAGTGGCCCACTTTTAATGTTGACTGCCCTCAGAAGGGACCCTGGACAAGCCAGGGTCCGTGCAGTGTGGCTGGTGATCACAGGAACTCCTGGCTGCTCTGATCAGTTTCCCTACATCAACACTTGGTTGGAGATAGCCCAGGCTCTGCCCCTTGGGTTCAACTGTGCATTGAAAAAAAGGGAAAGAGCAGGGTCTTGGTTGCACAGTTAATGGGGCTATAGAAGGCAGTCATTCATCAAGGGTCCTCAGAGGAGGACCCACCACCACCCCCACTGCCATATGCTCCAGTCACTCTAGCCTCTCCTCCTAGCCCAGGAGTGCAGGCAGATCTCCCAGCAAAACCTTCTCCTTCAGTCCCTCCAGGAACATTGACCCACTCTGAGGAAAGCCCTGCAACCCCATTAGCAAGGAGACTCCAGTCGGTACAACCCACATTACGGATGTCTTTCTGTGAAACACAGGGTCCAGTCCAGATTGACAAGAATAGGACCATCCAACCCAGGAAGCCTGTATTATATCACCAGCCCTTCACAACTACAGACCTCTTAAACTGGAAGCACCACAACCCCTCCTACTCAGAAAAGCCCCATGCCCTTATTGATCTCATGGAATCCATTTTCCAAGACCATCGTCTTACTTGGGATGATTGCCACCAACTCCTCCTGATTTTGTTTAATATAGAGGAGAGACGATGGATTCTGATGAAAGCATGAAAATGGCTGCAAGAGCAGGCCCTTACTGGCATCTTAAACCCGGAAGATTGGGCACAGGAAGCAGCACCAGAAGCCCAACAAAACTGGGACTTCAACACTGAACTTGGACTGGCTGCACTCCAGCAATATTGGGAATTGCTCCTCCAGGGTGTCCAAGAGTGGGCAAAACAACCCAAAAACCTGACAAAGATGACGTTAGTTACTCAAAAGCCTGACAAATCTCCAGGAGATTTCTATGAATGGCTTTGCAAGGCCTTTCAGAATCTACACTCCTTTTGACCCAGAAGCTCCGGAAAACCAGAGGATGGTGAATGCCACCTTTGTTGCACAGGCAGCATTGGACATTAAAAGAAAACTCCAAATATTAGAAAGTTGTTGGGCATGAACATCTCTCAACTACTGGAAGTTGCCAACAAAATATTCATCAATCAAGACAAAGCTACGGAATGAGAAGCCAAGAAATGAATAAAACATCAAGCCTCCCTACTGGCAGCAGCCTTGAGAAATCCTGATGCCACCATATGTGAAGGGCCACCTCAAAAAGGAGGGACAAGTGCCAGAGGGTGCCTCTGGCCAGAGACCAATGTGCCTACTGCAAAGAAAGTGGACACTTGTAAAATGAGTGGTCCCAAAAGACTCAGGCACATAGAGGGAACATCCCGAAAGGGAAATACTGACTTGAGCCCCAAGACCATCTGATCAGGCTGAAAGTGCTCAACCCTGAATAGGGGAAACCAGGCTCACTGGAACTTGGCCCCCACAAGCCCATGGTCAAACTACAAGTCGTGGGCCATTCAATGACTTCCATGGTGGACACTGGCACCGAACATTCTGTGGTCACAACCCCCATTGGCCCCTTTAGCAGAAAAACTGCTAATATCAAAGGAACAACAGGGGACCAGTCAAGCCAAAGGCCTTTTTGCCAGTCAAGAACTTGCCAGCTCAGTGGCCATGAAGTGACACATGAATTTCTCTTCCTGCCTGAATGTCCAGTTCCCCTGCTTGGTAGGGACCTGTCAACCAAACTGGGAGCCCAGATTACCTTCAAACCTGAAGGGCCAGCAAGCTTAAACCTTGGGACCGGCCTCACTCTCCTCATCACCGTGCCCTGAAGTGAAGAATGGAGACTTCATGTGGAAGAAAGTTCAGGTCAGAATCTGGAAAAACTGCTGGAACTTTCCCCCCAGATTTGGGTAGAAAAAAACTCACCAGGAATGCCACGGAACCATGTATCCATCATCATCAACCTGAAGCCTGGAGCGGTCCTGTTCTGGCAGAGGCAGTATCCAATCCCCCATGAAGTGCAATCGGGCATAGTTGAACATACAGATCACATGAAGACAGAGGGGATTCTAATCGAATGCCAGTCACCTTGGAACACCCCATTATTGCCAGTAAAAAAGCCACATGGGACCGGATATCATCCCGTGCAGGATTTACGAGCCATTAATAATGCCACTCTGACCTTATATCAGGTTGTTCCCAACCCATACACATTGTTAGGACAGCTGCTGCCTGATGTCACCTGGTTGAATTGCCTGTACCTGAAAGATGCCTTCTTCTGCCTGCCCCCCCCCAAGCCAGCCTCTGTTTGCCTTTGATTGAGAAGATCCCAAAACCTGGCAGAAAACTCAGTTAACCTGGACCCGGCTCCCACAGGGATTCAAATACTCCCCTACCCTTTTTGGGGAAGACTTGGCAGCAGATTTGGCCACCTACCCCTAAGAAGACTGCAGGTGTGCTCTCTTACAATATGCAGATGACCTCCTACTTGCCATTGAAACAGAAGAGAACTGCTGGAGAGGGACCCGGACTCTCCTACAACTTCTAACACAGACTGGGTACAAAGTGTCTTGGAGAAAGGCCCATATCTCTAAAGAGCAGGTCAAGTACCTGGGGTTCAGCATCACAGAAGGGCAACGGACACTCAGACCCAAATGAAAGAAAGTGATATGCACCATCCCTACCCCCACCACAAAAAGAAAGCTTCGCAAGTTCCTTGGGGCTGCAGGATTCTGCCACATCTGGATTCCCGGGTTTGCAGCCATGGCCAAGCCCCTTTACAAAGTTCTCATGGGTCCAGATAAAGAGTCTCTTGCCTGGGGAGAAGCTCAACAGGGGGAGTATTAGTCAGCCAAAAGGGGTGCTAATGTGAAATACCAAAAATGGGTTGGTCCTCATAAAGGGTATTTATTTGGGGTAGAAGTCCACAGTTACCAGGCCATAAAGCATAAGTTTCTTCCCTCACCAAAGTCCATTGTCACATGTTGGAGCAAGACAGCTGCCAGTGTTTGCCAGGGTTCAGGCTTCTGGGGTTCCTCTCTTCCCGGAGCTGCATTTCTCTCCGGGCTTAGCTCCTGTTTCCTCCACAAGGTCAGCTGTAGACGATTAGGTGAACGGTTCGCTTCTCTTCTCC
>JAQZBX010071886.1:0-15161 GCA_029593785.1 Cabassous unicinctus | reverse complement strand
TTTTTTTTTTTAAGGTGCTTAGATTACCTAAATATTACTCAGAAATTACAGGGATTCCCATGTTCCCCACCAACCACACCGCCAACAACATCCCACACCACCATTCCTCATCCTTGTGGTACAACACCCGCAATGGATATACACATCCTGGGGCATTGCCACGGAGCATAGACCACAGTTCACATCACAGAACACACTCTCTCCCACCCAATTCTGCATGTTATATTCTGATGGAAAATGGCCTACATCCGTCACTGCTACTCCACTCAGGACAACCCCCAAAGTCCGAAAAAAGCCACAGTATTTCAACTGCCCTTCCTCTCCCTGCCGCAAAAATGTCCAGTGGCCACAAGCTCCACCTCACTGTCACAATTTCTTCCATTGCTTGAATCACAATATGTCTACAACAGAACACCACCAAGTCCACTCTAGTCCACAGCTCTTCCCCCAATCCTGAAGGGACTTGGAAGATGATGTCCACTCCAACTCCAAGTGAGAGAGGGCTTATATCCCATGGATATAGTGGATGGGATTATCTTCCCTTCAGCTGCAGGCTCTCTCCATTCACTGGGATGGCCGTTGGCCATCGTCGTCTCCTCGTCAGGTTACTTGGATGAGTCCATTGAGCTGTAGAGTAGGAAATGCACCTCCACTGAGATTCCAGGCACAGCTGAAACATAGATGGGCCAGAGGATACAGTCTCTGGAAGTATACCTAAAAACTCCTGCATCACATATAGGTTTGAGTAGAAGGGACTGATGGACCAAGTGCAGGGATGACTTATTTGAGTCCAACTCTGTCACTCTCAGGAACACAGATGCCAATGATGAGCCCACAAATTAGGCATCAATCTCTGGGGCTATCCCTACTTGTATAGGACCTGGGTGTCACCAGAGCCCTCAGGGGTCCCTCAGTGTGGGGTGATATCCACTTTGGTGTTCCATGAGATCCTACTGAGGTATGCATAAATATTACCTCTGGGATGACCTCCTGACTCTCTTTGAAGTCTCTTAGCCATGTGAACTCATTTCTCTTTACCTTTTCCTCCTTTTATTCAAGGTCTTTTTCCGATCATTTTCCAAGTTGGCACTTGGTATTAATCCCTCATTGCCAAGGAGGCTCATCTCCGGGAGTCATGTCCCACATTCGGGGGAAGGTAATGCATTCAAATGCTGAGTTTGGCTTAGAGAGAGGCCACAATTGAGCAACAAGGAGGCTCTCAGGTGGTAACCCTTAGGCACCCCATAACAGAAGGCTAAGTTTCAATTAGAAGAGCAAATACTTATAAGGCTAGTCCTCAATAACCATAACCCATCAGTGGGCCATCCTCTTTTGCCAGACACTGCCTCTGCACTCAGGGGACTGTTGCTGCTTGCTTGGGGAATGTAGCAGAGCTCTCCAGGCTGGGAATTCAGATTCCCTCATTAATTGAGTAATTGTCTACCTACCATAACCATGCCCCATCCCATGATCATTTGAACAATTTTATATATCTTTCATGTATATTCAGATGGACTTACTCCCATCAATCCCCCATCCCAGACACCCCCCACCAATGATTCTCTGCAGGCCACTTTTAACCTTTCTGTGATCCAATCCTTCCTTGAATATGAAGCCAATAAAATAACAAAATACAATTAATAGGAAAAAGAAATAATAATGATAATTTTAAATGCAAGAGGTAAGTATAAGGAGACTCAGAAGAAAAAAAAGGAAACTAAACTAATAATAAAATATAATGAGCAGATTGGAACATTTGAAAAAATGGGAAAAATAATTTTTTAAGAGAAATTATTCTTTTTTCCTTTTATCACTGTAATATCGGATGTCCATTGTATCATGAAACCTTCCCCCTCTCATTCCCCAGTGTCTCTCAAATTTCAATATAATTTTCAAAGAAGTTTTAGGTCACAGCAAAGTCACACACGGAATACTAAAGACTCCCACATACCCAACCTCTCTCCCCCTTCCTCACCCCATATTAAAACCTTTTTTTTAATGGATATTATCATTGTTATAACTGTTATACAGATAGAAAAATATAGCAACTAAAAATTTTCAGTGGTTGAGTATATTGTACAATTTAGACTGTACAGTTTCATAATTTTTGATGATACTTACAATGTCTTGTGTCCATTAATGTAAGGTAATGAAGAATATTTCCCATGACCATTACATATCCCATTTGATCTTTTCTGTTCCTTCCTCCCCACCCCCTTGGGCATATGACTCTTCCCTGTCTTGGCTCATGGGATGACAA
The DNA here is from genome assembly GCA_029593785.1 of Cabassous unicinctus. Lineage (NCBI taxonomy): Eukaryota > Metazoa > Chordata > Mammalia > Cingulata > Chlamyphoridae > Cabassous > Cabassous unicinctus. The sequence continues at coordinate 12,901 of JAQZBX010071886.1, read as the reverse complement.
GATTCATATTTACATGCTCTGGTTATTCTAACCTGTCCTTCCTAATCTACTGACGTGTTAATCTTCTACCACTGAACCCAGTAAAATCTCTACCCACCTGTCCTTCCCTTCAATATGTAACTATACTCTTTCAATTTACCATAGATAATGTCCATATGGGTGATGGCACACAGCCTACCCTTCTCTCTTTCTTCCTTGTTAGCCTATCTTTCGGAAAGTGATTTTCAGAAACTGTTATCTTACCTCAATTCAAATCAATGAGATCATAAACTGTTCTTCCTTCAATCCCTGGCTTGCTTCACTCAACATAATGTCATCAAGATTCATTCATGTTATTCCATTTGCTAGCACTTTATTCCTTCTAACAGCTGAGTAATATTCCATTGCATGTATGTGCCACATTTTGCTTATCCATTCATCTGTTGATGGGCACCATAGCTGATTCCAACTTTTGGCAATTGTGAAAAATTCCGCTATGAATATTGGTGTGCATATATCTGTTCGTGTCTTTCTGTTTAGTTCTTCTGGGTATATACCCAGTAGTGGAATTGCTGGATCATATGGAAGATCTATTGTTAGTTTTCTGAGGAATCGCCAAACTGTTCTCCACATTGGCTGGATCATTCCACAATCCCACCAGCAGTGAATGAGGGTTCCTATTTCTCCACATTCTCTCCAACACTTTTATTCTGCTGTTTTTTTGATAGCTGCCATTCTGATGGGTGTAAGATGGTATCTCACTGTGGTTTTGATGTGCATTTCCCTAATAGCTAGCGATGTCGAGCATTTTTTCATGTGCTTTTTAGTCATTTGTATTTCTTCCTTGGAGAAGTGTCTTTTCAGGTCACTTGCCCATTTTTTAAATGAGTTGTTTGTCTTTTGATTTTTGAGATGTAGAATTTCTTTATATATGTAGGATAGTAGGCTCTTATCAGATATATGATTGCCAAATATTTTCTCCCATTGGATAGGCTGCCTTTTTATTTTCTTAATAACATCCTTTGAGGTGCAGAAGTTTTTAATTTTGATGAGATCCCATTTATCTATTTTATCTCTTGCTCCTCGTGTTTTGGCTCTGAAGTTCATGAAATCATTTCCTATTATTAGGTCCTGTAGATGCTTCCCTACATAATCTTCCAAGGTCTTTATGGTTTTGGCTCTTATACTTAGATTTTGATCAATCTAGAGTTGATTTTTGTATAAGGTGTGAGATGGTATTCTTCTCCCATTATTTTGAATATCGATATCCAGTTCTCCAAGCACCATTTGTTAAAGAGGCCATTCTCTCCCAATTGAGTGGGCTTGGTGGCCTTGTCGAATATCAGATGATGGTATATGTGAGGATCTATATCAGAACTCTCAATTTGGTTCCATTGGTCAGTAGGTCTATCCTTGTGCCAATACCATGCGGTTTTGATCACTGTAGCTTTGTAGTGTGTTTTAAAGTCAACTAATGTGATACCTCCAACATCATTTTTCTTTTTCAATGTCTTTGGCAAATTGGGGCCTCTTACCTCTCCAAATATATTTTGTGGTTAGTTTTTTCAGTTCCTTAAAAAATGCAGTGTTGATTTTTATTGGGATTGCATTAAATCTATAGATTAGTTTGGGTAGGATAGACATCTTGATGATGTTTAATCTTCCTATCCATGAACAGGGAATATTTTTCCATGTATTCAAGTCTTCTTTGATTTCCTTTAACAGTGTTGTGTAGTTTTCTGTATATATGTCCTTTACATCTTTAGTTAAATTTATTCCTAGGTATTTGATTCTTTTAGTTACTATTGTAAATGATATTTTTTTCTTGATTTCCTCCTCAGATTGCTTGTTATTGGTGTACAGAAATGCTACTGATTTTTGAGCATTGATCTTGTAACCTGCAACATTACTGAATTCATTTGTAAGTTCTAGAAGCTTTGTTGTAGATTTTTCAGGGATTTCTATGTATAAGATCATGTCGTCTGCAATTAATGAGATTTTCAATTCTTCCTTTCCAATCTGGATGCCTTTTATGTCCTGTTCTTGCCTCAGTGCTTGGGCAAGTACTTCTAAGACAATGTTAAATAGGAGTGGTGATAGAGGGCATTCTTGTCTTGTTCCCAGTCTCAGAGGGAAGGCTTTTAGGATTTCACCATTGAAAATGATGTTACCTTTCTGTTTTTCATATATACCCTTTATCATATTCAGAAAGTTTCCTTCTATTCCTATCTTTGGTAGTATTTTTATCAGGAAAGTGTGCTGTATTTTGTCAAATGCTTTTTCTGCATCAATAGAGATGATGATGTGATTTTTTTTCTTCCATTCTGTTTATGTGATGTATTACATTGATTGATTTTCTTATATTGAACCATCCTTGCATATCTGGGATGAAACCCACTTGGTCATGGTGTATAATCGTTTTGATATGTTGTTGAATGTGATTCGCAAGTATTTTGTTGAGGATTTTAGCTTCTAGGTTCATTAGAGAAATTGGTCTGTAATTTTCCTTTCTTGTGGTATCTTTGTTTGGTTTTGGTATTAAGGTAATGTTAGCATCATAGAATGAGTTAGGCAATATTCCTTCTACTTCTATTTTTTTGGAAGAGCTTAAGCAGAATTGGTGTTAGCTCTTTCCAGAATGTTTGGTAGAATTCAGCTCTGAAGCCATCTGGTCCTGGGCTCTTCTTAGTTGGGAGGTTTTTGATGACTGAGTCTATTTCTTTACTTGTCATTGGACTGTTGAGTTCATCAATTTCTTCTTTCATCAATGTAGGCTGTTTTTGAGTTTCTAGAAGCTTGTCCATTTCCTCTAAATTTTCATTCTTGTAGGCATATAATTTTTCAAAGTATCCTCTTATGATACTCTTTATTTCAGTGGGGTCAGTAGTGATATCCCCTTGCTCATTCCTTATTTTGTGTATTTGAATCTTTTCTTTCTTTTTCTTCTTTAGTCTGGCGAAAGGTTTGTCAATTTTATTGAGATTCTCGAAGAACCAGCTTTTGGTTTTGTTTATTGTTTCTAGTGCTTTCTTATTCTCTATTTCATTTAGTTTTGCTCTAATCTTTGTTATTTCCTTCTTTCTACTTCCTTTTGGTTTAGCTTGTTGTTTTTTTTCCAATTCCTCCAAGTGTGCAATTAGGTCTTCAATTTTAGCTCTTTCTTCTTTTTTAATATATGAATTTATGTCTATGAACTTCCCTCTCAGAACTGTTTTCACTGCATTCCATAGGTTTTGATATGTTGTGTTGTCATTTTCATTAGTTTCAAGGTAGTTGCTGATTTCTTTTGAAATTTATTCCTTGACCCACTCATTTTATAAAATGAAATATCATGGATACTGCTTGCCTCACAATAAGTCTGTAAATTTACTTAGAATTATTTGGAATGATTGATTTAGTTTTGAGTGCTTGAAAGAAAGCTTTATAATCAGCAGAAAGAAGGCATAATTACAAATTTCCTGGGAAATTTCAAGGTATATATAACATTCCAGGTCATGTGATTTTCTTTTACAATTGGGTGTTATATATTCAGAATGTTTATGTGTCTGTGAGTACATCTGAAAGGTAGATGACAATTCAGCATTGATAATGATGTTACTTGAACCCCATATACATTTTGTGTTTTATGTATACAGTTTCTGCTTCTTTAGTGCTGTTATTTTGTACATCACACTCAGGACAGTGGTTAGGATAGTGCTGTGTGAACACAAATTTCAGTGATGTTTTAGGAATATGTGATGTTCAAGAATGTGGCTGTAGATTTCACCCAGGAAGAGTGGGACCTGTCAGACATATCCTAGCAAAAGTTATTCAGAGAAGTAATGCTGGAGAATGTCAATAACCTGGCCTCAGTAAGTGAGACTCTCAAATTTTTTCTACCATTTATATCTGTCTATCTTTTATATATCTACCATCTGTCTAACCTAGTTTTCTACCTGTATATTTATCACAAATAATCTTCCATTTATTAAAATATCAGCTTCTCCATATTGTATAATCTTTATTTTCTCTATTTTTATATTTTATAATTTTAATACTTTTATATTGTTATAAGAAATAAAACTGCCTAAGTGAATATTGCCTGTTTTTTTATGTAAATCTAGTTTACCCTAATATAATTGAAACTTCTTGACTACAACTTAATGTCTTTCTTGTTCTGAGAACTCAATGAATACTTTTTGAATGGATAAGTAATTCTCTACAGTGAAATAAGTATTCTGATCCAAGGGCTTTGCTAAGGCTTCAGAAAATATTAGTAAAAACATTGCATATATCCTTTTCCATATAGAATTTAGATCATTCTTCTGGGATTTCTGTTAGTTGGATTATTGTTGAACATAATATTCAATCACTTTGGAAACATAGATTTCTTCCCATTTAGAATATAGATGACACTGAAGTTTCTCTTTGTACTAATGCATGGGTAACAATATCTGGTGGTCCTCATTGAAATGAGTAAAAGTTCAAGAGTTCAATTTCTGTTGAAATATTATCAGTGATCTGAGTTCTAGGTTTTGTTGCATTACTGACCTTCAATGGTTAACCTATTCTTTGGTAACCTGTATGTACATCATGATCTTGCTCTGTAACTATCAGGATTAAAAATACAGGTAACTTTTCATGCAAACAGGATTTCAAGTCTGCAAAACAGATGTGCTTTCCCAGCTGGAACAAGGAGTGTGGAGAGAAGGAATAGGAGTTCCTCAATACCAGATTTCAGGTGAGCTCAAATGAACTGTGCAAGAGAAGCAGGGTCTCATGATATTGTGAGTATGTGATTGAATATTTTAACTTCAGGATTCCTTAAGTAAATTATGATTTATTTTGGTTTACTTAAATGAGTTATGATTTCTAAAATGTACCTGTGGATATTGGGGAAATGTTAGTCACATGTGTTTATTCCATATACTTCTCAAGCTTTATCAAGTGTCATTGACATTGTGAAAGGGATATTCATTTGTTATTGCAAGTAAACCTTCATATGGTCCTTGTCCTGGTCCTATTCTTGGAATACTTTTCCCTCTTTTTTACCTCCCTAACCTCCCAAATTCTGTTTTCTCATATTCATACATGAAAATCTTTTCTGATTGTAATGTCCTATATTGTTTTCTTGTACCTAAAGTATTCATTAATTTGATATTCTTTCTGACCTAATTGAGAATGTTGGAAACATACTGAAAGAGAGACTTGGCACTTTCCAAAATTTTTGTCCCCCTAATTGCTATTCTAGCAATTTTTTTAAATTACCACAGGGAGGAAAAGTACCTTTAAAACATGTGAAATGATTGAAATAATAGACAACCAACTTACCTGTAGGAAAGATACTTCTAAAATCATGACATTGGTAAGCTTAATTTTGTGAACCTCAGGATTCCAAATATATGCCTAGGGAATGAATGAATTAGGAATTCAGTAAAATCACAAAATTGTAATTAATGTTCAGATTAATTTTTGCTAATCCAGCAAAAATCTGTGTTAATTTGAATTAAGGTAAAAATTAACGTAAACATTAACTCTTATCTGAGTTCATATAAAAAATGAAATGCATAAACTTGTTTCACATACATAATCTTTGAAACATCATGAAGCTCAAAATTAATTCGATACTTCTGCAATTAGATTGTTGTAATAAAGAATATCTCTGTGTATGGAGTAGAATAATGTGTATATGAAACCATGATGGCTAATATTTAGATTGGAGACTATCACTAGTTCATCAATCTAGGTTTCATATATAGGGAAATGAAATAATTCATTGTTTTCAACAAACGTTTTACAGTCTCACATCTCATTCCCCACCACGGAGATCTCACACCCAAAAGAATTCCTTTAAATGTAATTATTTGCAAGAAGATTCATTTCGCACATTCACAGTGAACCAACATACATTGATTCACATGACAAAGAAATCCTGTTTCGGGAAACTACCTCTAACAGCCCTCAGTGATGATCCATCTTTTAATCAACATAAGCATATTCACCCTAGAAGTAAATCATATGAATATTCCCAAAGTGCTAAAAATTGTTTGCAATACTCTGACCTCAGACAATACAATGGAATTTCCATTGGAGAGAAACCCCATGAATGTAATCTATGCAGGAAACTTTTCAGTAGATATTCCCATCTTCAACAAGATGAGAGAAGCCACACTGGAAAGAAAAACCATGAATGTCATCTATGTGAGAAAGCCTTCAGTCAGCATTCCCATCTTCAATAACATGAAAGAACTCACACTGGAGAGAAACCATATGAATTTCATCTTTGTGAGAAAGCCTTCAGTCAATCCTCTTCCCTAAAACATCATGAGAGAACTCACACTGGAGAGAAAACCTATGAATGTCATCTATGTGGGAAATACTTCAGTAAATACACTTATCTTAAATTACATGAGAGAACTCACACTAGAGAGAAACCCTATGAATGTCATCTTTGTGAGAAAGCCTTCAGTCACTCCTCTTCCCTAAAAAAACATGAGAGAACTCACACTGGAGAGAAACCTCATGAATGTCATCTATGTGAGAAAGCCTCCAGTTAATATGCTTATCTTAAATTACATGAGAGAACTCACACTGGAGAGAAACCCTATGAATGTCATCTTTGTGGGAAAGCCTTCAGTCACTCCTCTTCCCTAAAACGACATGAGAAAACACACTGGAGAGAAAGCTCATGAATGTCATCTATGTGGGAAAGGCTTTATTAAATATACTCATCTTAAAGTACATGAGAGAACTCACACTGGAGAGAAACCCTATGAATGTCTTCTATGCAGGGAAGCTTTCAGTTAACATTCCCATCTTCAATGACATGAGAGAACTCACACTTGACAGAAATACTATGTATGTCATACTTTTGAGAAAGGCTTCTTTTATCACTCTTCCAATAAAGAAACAAGAAAGAACTCACACTGGAATAAACCCACTGAATATCATCAATGTGGGAAAGCATTCAGTAATTACTCTAATCTTAGATGACATGTGACAACTCACACTGGAGAGAAGCCCTATGAGTTTCATCAATGTGAGAAAGCTTTCAGTCAACATTCCCACCTTCAACAACATGAGAGACCTCACATTGGAGAGAAACCATATAAGTGTCTTTTCTGTGTGAAAAACTTCATTTTTCTAATCTTAAACACCATGAAAAAACTCATACTGTAGAAAAACTGTATGAATGTTCTTTCTGTAGGAAACATTTCACTTGTATTTCTTCTCTGGCAATCTTACAGAATTTATGCTGGACAGAAACCGTAATAGCATATGTACAGGAAAACCTCAATTTTTCTGGCCTTAGACAATAGGAGATTACTCATACGGAAAGAATCCCTATAAATGTCAACAATTTGAGATAGTCATCAGTGAATATTATTTTTAATGTAACAACTCACAGTATATATCTTTTGCATATTTAAGAGACTTCAGCCATAGAGGTAACCTTTAAACATACCAGAGAACTCACATTCTGAAGAAAGATTGATTTTAATGTGTTTAGAAATTCCTGTCATCATCCATACTTCTTCGGATAATCTAATAACATTCATACATCCATATGCATGTTATGTAGCAAAGTCCTTAATACATAAATAATATACTATGTGAGAAAACAGATAATATAAATATAATGGAATTGGAGAGGCCTCTTCTACCACTCTAATAAGCTAATCAGAAAAACCACATGTGAGGAATTCTACACCTGTACTCAGTTTGGGATTGTCTTAATTCCTAATTTATCCTTTAAATTAAATGAGTGAACTCCAAAAGAATGAAACTCTAGGTCTGTAATCACTGTGCACTATCACTCCATCAAACCTAAGCCTTAATGTGCAAAAGGAAACTCAGTTTAAAAATAACCACAAAACATTAAATAAGAGGAAGAAGACTTCATTAGAAGGATGAAACTCCTTGAGGGATTTCCAGAAGATTCATTTTGGAAAATGCAATGAAAAATCATGGGAAATCATTTATTCGGAAATTTGGAGTTTCTGTGCACCAGCAATTTTGTTTCTCTGATGGATATTGTTTGACGGGGTTGGGCAAATGATTAGGTATCTGATGGATGATTTTGTAAATATCAACTGGAAATTTTATAGGTTTATGTATTGGAAAATGTGTGAAGTCTGTGATTTTGGAGTCTTTCCCACAGAAATGAATGTAGCTATCTGGTTGCCTTTCCTGGGTCAGTAATTAAGTATCTGAAGGGGATGAACAGATATGGTCACTTTATTCCTGATATTCGATAAAACAATAATTCATCTCTGTGACTAGAATCTTTATCAGTGGGTGTGAAAATTATACACACAGTAGTTCACTGAGCCAGGCATAGGTCCAGATCATTCCCACTTCCCATTGCTAATTTCCCAGTAGGAAGTATCCAGGAAAAATGCATGCAATAATCATCTTGTTAATAAAATATCTAATAGATTCCAAAACCTTCCATACCCATAGGCAATGTCATTTTGATCATTGAGATTTGGAAATCCTGTCCTTGACATAAATTATTAAAACATTAAGTTCTAGAGCATGCAAATATGGAAACTTTCCAGCAAGTTTTTTTTAATCAATTTTATTGATACATATTAATAAAGAATACAATCCATCCAAAGGGTATTGTCAATGACATTTGGCATAATCACATAGTTGTGTATTCATCCCTTCAATCATTATTAGAAAATTTTCAATATTTCAATAATAGCAATTAAAAACAGAAAAACAAAAATTCATCAGTTCTCAATCTCTCTCTGATTCCCCTGATGTACATATCTGCTCTTTTTTGCTATTCTTGCATATTTATTTTACAGAAGTTAATTAAGATATAGACACATCCCTTACAATCTATCATAAGTGTATAATCAATGGGTCTTGGTATAATCAAAATGTTGTGCCTTCATCACCAAAATAGTTTTAGAGAAATTTCATTACTCCACAAAGAAAATCTCATGGAAACAGATGTGTCTCAAGTGATTGGGCTCCCATCTACCAAATAGGAGGTCCAGGGTTTTGATTTCCAGGACCTCCTGGTGAAAGACAAGCTGGCCTGTTTGGTGAGCTGGCCAATGCAGCGTGTGCTGGCCCACACAGGAAAGCTGGCCCATATAGGATTGCTGGCCCACATAGAGTGCTGGCCCACACTGAGAGCTGGCACAGCAAGATGATGCAACAAAAAGAGACACAGAGGAGCGACAATAAGAGATGCAGCACACCAGGGAGCTGACATGGCACAAGAGATTGAACACATCTCTCCCACTCCAGAAAGTCCCAGGATCAGTTTCTGGTGTTGCCTAAAGAAAAGGCAAGCAGACACAGAAGAACACACAGAGAGCAGACAGTAAGCGCAAAGCAATGAGGGAGGGCTAAACAAATAAATAAAATATATCTTTTAAAAAATTCTGTTGGTGGGATCTGAAAATAAAATTAAAAAAGAAAAATAGAAAATCTTCACACCTTTTAGCAGTCACTTCACAATCCATCTATCCTGTCACAACCCTACATTACTAATCTAATTTCATCTTTATAAATTTATTTATAGTTGCATATTAAATAAATGGAATGAAACAATTTTGAATTTATTTTTGTATATGGTGTGATAGAATAGTCTACCTATTTTTTGTTATAGTTTTAAAATTATTTTTTAGACATACTTAGATTACAGAAATATTATGTGAAAAATGTAGGGGATTACCATATGCCCAACTCACTACCACTCCTGCACATTCCCACATTAACATCATTCACTAGTGTTTTACATTTGTTACAATTGATGAACACAGATCGGAGCATTGTTACTACATGGGGATTATAGTTTACGTTATAGTTTAAACTCTCTCCCACACAATTGTGTAAGTTATGATAAGATATATAAGGGCCTGTATCTGTCATTGCAAGGTCATTCAGGATAATTCCAATGTCCCAAAAATGCCCCCATATTACACCTATTTTTCCCTCTGACATCATTCATTCCCCAATACTGATGATTCTGGGTTGTTGATGCCCACTCCACCTATAATTGAGATGGGGCTTAGGTCCTATCAGGCAGATGGGTGGGACTATCTAGCTTGTAGTTGTACATTCTCTTGGTTCCTTGGAATGGTCATTGTCCATCATCATTTCCTTTTTAGTTGTCCTGGGTGAGTCCAATGAACTGGTGAGTACATGTTGCAACTCTGTTGAGATTCAGGAATGAACTGGCAGATGTAAAGCCCAAATATTTAAGTCTCTTAGACAAAAGCTATCAACTCTACTACTAGCTATAGGATCAAAAAGAAGGGGCAGAACTGAGTCCAACTCTGTCACAATGGGGAGTATAAATTCCAAAGTGGGGCCTGTTAGCAGGGCACCAAACTCTTGGGCTCTCTGCCCTCCCCATAGTGTAGCCCCACTATTTGAGGGTGCATCTAATAATGTGGCAGTCAATGGGATCCTGCTGAGATGTGCACAAATGTAACCTCTGGGATGACTTCCCAAAACACTTTGAAGTCTGTTAGCCATATAAACTCATTTGTATTTACAATTTCCTCCTTTTTTTCAAGGTTTGTTCCAGTTGCATTGATAGTTGGTGCTTGATAGTAATCCCTTGGTGCCAGGGAGGCTCATTCCTAGGAATCATATCCCACGCCAGTGGGAAGGTAATGCATTTATATGCTGAGTTTGGCTTAGAGAGAGGCCACATCTGAGCAAAAAAGAGGCACTCCAGAGGTAACTCCTAGGCAACTTAGAATACTAGGCTAAGTTTCATTTTCAAAAGAAAAGATTCATAAGTACAGTCATTCATATCAAGGGCACATCAATGATCCATCCTAATTCACTTGTCAATGCCCTTGTGCTTAGGGGATTCTTGCTGTCCCATTACCAAGTTTGGCAGAACTCACCAAGATAGGAATTGGATATTTTTTCAGTTATTGTATGGATCTTCACCCACCATGAAAATGCCCCATGAACATTGGAATTTATTCATATGCCTAATAAGTCTGCCCCAGGTGAACTTCATCCCATGCATCCCACATCATTGACACCCTGCACCAATGACCCTCCCCAGCCACAGTTGTAGCACTTCTGTTATTAAAAAATTCTTTAAAAATAAAGCTGACATAACTGAATAAAATTAATAAGAAAATGAAATAATAATGATAGTTTTAAAAATGGAAAAACATAAAAAATATAAATGAATTTGAAATAATAAATAAAAAATTAAATTTAAAAATGTTTGGCATTTTGACTTTCATCACTCTGATGTTTATTGTCTTGTATATAGTGACATTTTCTTCCATTTCTTCCCCCAGTGTCATTTTTTTTTTCATTTTATCTTCAAAGAAGTTTTAGGTAACAGAAAAGTCATGTGGAGAATATTGGGGATTCCTATATACCCAACATCCTCCCCCTTTTCCACTTTCCTTTATTAATAACATTTTACATGTGGGTGTACATTTGTTACAATTGATGTATAAATATTGAAGAATTGCTACTAACCATGGTCAATGATTTACATTATGGTTTACACTTTGGAACTTACAATTTTATAAATTTTGATGAAATTTAACATGGACTGAATCCATCTTTGTAAGATCATGCAGAACAATTACAATGCACCCAAAATGCTCCATGTTCCATCTGTTCTATTCCTCCCTCCCCCTCCTCTCAGGACCCACAGCAACGAGTAAGCGTCACTCTTTGAAATAAAAGATTCATAGTTATTTGCAGCAATATTGAGGGCTTCTCATCCTGGCCTGTCTTCCCCTATTAGGCATTTCCAATGCTCTCAACAGACTTCAACCCCTCTTTTTGAGAACAGAGCAGGACTCCCTAGTATGGGAGTCCAACACCTTACCATTCATTGTGGGTCTCCATCCACTGATACAATGCACTAAGACAGGATGAACACTCACTCCATAGAAGGCTGCCCCAGGTGCACCCTGTACCACATCTCCCACTCTCACACCCTAAACCAGTAACCCTCCCCTGCCACATTATATTTTAAAAATCAAATTATAGTTTGAACCACATACCTGCAAACCCCACAGTTCATTCACTCCCTCCCACAACCCTCCCCCTAGTTCCATGGACAGGGTAAACACCCCCACCCTAAAATCCTCACAAGCCAACACTGCTTAATCCAATAGCATCACTGTACCACTGTCATGCCCATCCACCGCACATTGATACCCTTCCACCTTTTCATAGATTTTGCCCATATGGGCATTGGCTCACAACCCTGTATTCCCTTTCTGTCTATAAAATTATCTTCCATACTCTAGCTTTGTGGGTCTCCTCAACTTACTTAATTCAAATCAGTAAGGTCATATAATATGTCAGTGCCTGGCTTGCTTCACTGAACATGAGGTCTTCAGGGTTTATCCATGTTATCCCATGTGTTAATACAGCATTCCTTCTTACAGCTGAGTAGTAATATAATACATTGCATGTATATACCAGAGTTTGCTTATCCATTCATCTGTTGATGGATATTTTAGTTCTTTCCAACTTTTAGAAACAGTGAATAATGCTGCTGTGAACATTGGTTTGCATATATCTGTTCATGTCCCTGCTTTCAATTCTTCTAGGTATATACCCAGGAGTAAGATTTCTGGATCATATGGCAGTTCAATAGTTAGCTTCATAAGGAACTGCTAGACTGTCCTCCAGAATGGTTACATCATTCTGCATTCCCATGAGCAGTGGATAAGTTTTCCTATTCCTCCACATCCTCTCCAACACTTGTACTGTTTTTTAAAAGCCACAAGTCTAATGGGTGTAAGATGATATTTCATTGTAGTTTTGATTTGCATTTCCCTAATAACTATTGATGATGAACATCTTTTCATGTGATTTTTAGCCATTTTTATTTCTTCTCTGGAGAAGTGTCTCTTTTAAACCCCACTTTAAAAATGGGTTACTTGGTTTTTTTTTTTTTCATTTTTGAGTTATAGTATTT
>JAQZBX010071885.1:0-15165 GCA_029593785.1 Cabassous unicinctus | reverse complement strand
TAAAAACTCACGGTTCTGGTTCTGTCGTCGCGATTTCTCTCTTTTGTCCCTCTCTCCTCTCGGTGGTATGCAGTCTTTCCCTGCTGTCCTAAACCCTAGAAGATCTATTTTGGGTCTGTTTCAGCCTGTTCTCTAGCTATTTTTCTGGAGAAGAGATTCCTGTGTGTTACTAGTCAGCCATCTTCCCGGAAGTCTCCTAATATTACTTCTTGTCAAAGTATATACATTTGTTCTATTAGGTTCCTTTAATGTCCACTTTCTCCAGTGCATCTAAAAGGCCACCATTATAAAGTCCACATTTTAATCCTCTCAATCCACACTCGGTCAGAAAATGCTAGAAAGAACTCTGTCCAGGTTTGGCAATCCCCTCCTCTCCCTTTTATCGTGTTTCTTTTTGCAAATGACACCAGCTTACCTTTACTTTGTCAGTTCACAAACTAAATGATTGCCTTGTCATTTCAAAAATAAATTGCATTTTTGGAAAGACTGGGTTTAAGAAAGGAGTATAAATAAAATAGTCCCATTTTTAAATTAAGAGAGTAATTTTTAAAGTTGTAAATCATTAAAGTGTTTTGTTGTAAAAAGGGAAAAACTATCATGACATTTTGAATCATGACAGTGATTCTTGAAGGCACTTAGAAGTTAAATGCAATGGTTCTTTAATGTAATTTTATGTAAAATATTTTGGAGTTAATAAAGGGAACCCCCACATCAAAAGCAGATATTCTCCCAATTTACCTTAGTTTCTTAGTCCCTCCAACATCACATTTAAAAACAAACAAAAAAAGCCAACTCTGGTCTTGATGAGTAAGGAAAGAATCAGTGACAATTGAACTTGTAATATATGAGAAAAGATCGAAGTTTTGCTCTCTCATTATCACCAGGTTTTCTCTGACAGCAAAATATGAAGCTGCAGTCTCATATAAATCCCATGTTAGTCCAAAAAATGCACATTGCCAAGGTAATATCTATTCAAAATCCAACTGGAAACCATAAGAAATACAGAGATATGTATTCAGAAATTCATCACCCAGCCTCTAAAAAGAGACAAAAGAAAAAATATATGCTGTGATTTCTTTTCCAGAGTATAAAAGATTAAAAATGCCAACAAAGGCAGAAAGAATCTGTTACTCTTCTGTGAAAATTACACAAATTAAAAAATGAAGTAAATGACAACATAATTCAATTCATAATATTTACCAGGTAAATAATGGTATAAACAAGAAATTTATATAAATCCAAATATAACAGTAAGTATTTAAATAATGGTATGAAAATTGCATTAATTTAATTGAAATTATAATATAATAATATTGGAGGATTCAGAAGTGAGTAGATATGCTATGGGATTGCCAAAAAGATGGCAATATGTTGAGTATAAACTGGGAAAGATAAAGCTATAATATGAAAACATACAATCAAAACTGGAGATAAGCACAAGATGAGTTAAAATAATTAGAAGCAGTTACTTCTGGAAATAGGGTTGAAAATACAGAGAAATAGGACTAGCAGAACACACCCAATCAGGGAAAGGACTTTGAGAAACTGCAAGGTTTAGTACCTAGTAGAGGGAAGCTCAAATATTAAAATCTAGGCAAAATCCCTGGGATAACCTTTCCTGCAATGTCTGTGTTTTCTCTTTTCAGCAAAGACATATTTGTACATCAGCTGAATTATTCAGGGGCAGTTCCCTAATTTTCCTGCAAATATTTGAAGTTCCATGGTTTGGAATCTAAAAGGCCACTCAGGTCCAGTGCTTCTCACATTTTATTGTGCATATATATCCCCTAAAATCTTGTTAAAATGAGGATCCTGATTTAATAGATCTGGGATGGAGCATTTGGTTCTGCTTTTCTACTGAATTCTCAGGAATTACTGTTGCTGCTGGACCATGTGTACTAAAGCATGAGTAGGAAGCTCCTATTGTGGGTTTCAGCTTCTTAAGAGAAGAGTTTATCAAATTTTGATGCTTATGGGTATCACCTGGGGACACTTTAAAATTATGAGTGCCCAAGGCACAAAGAAGAACAAGTAAGTTGGAATCTCTGGGGATGGGATCCAGGTGTCAGAATTTTTAAGCCCCAGATGATTTTCATGTGCAGAGAGGATTGACATCCACTGCCTCAGAGTATCTGATGGAACATAGAAAACATCAATCTTTAAAAATGTGCAGACCTATAAGTCTCCTGTCCTCCCCTCAGTTTGGTGCAGAGCATTGGTGGTGGGGGGATATGTGGGAAAAAGCATGCCTTGGGCATGCATCTGAGGAATATGAATGTGCTCATCTTGGCATAGTATGTTATCTCAGTCGATGGAGACCCACACTAAAAAGGAAAATATTAACCTCCCATCCTGTGGAGTCCTGCAACATTCTCAAATAGAGTGGCAAGAACATCATCAGTACATAGGCAGCACACAATAAACAAAAAAACAGACCAGTATATCAAGCCCTCAATATTACTATATGTAACTATGAACCTTATTCTTCAAAAATGGAAACTTAATGGTTGCCATGAGTTCTTACTGGAGGTGGAGGGAGGAATGGGTGGAACATGGAGCATCTCTTGGGCATTGGAATTGGTCTGCATGATCATGCATTGATGGATAGAGCTCATTATACATTTTGTCAGAACCTATAAAATTATACGGTGTAAAAGTTAAACCACAATGTAAACCGTTGACCATGGTTAGTAGTAATGCTTCAATACTTGTTCATTGATTGTAACAAATGAACCATACACATGTAGGATGTGATTGTAGGGGAGACTGTTGGGGGGTAGGGAGTAGGGTGTAAGGGAATCCCCTGTATTGTCTATATGACTTTTCTGTAACCTAAATCTTCTCAGAAAATAAAATAAAAAATAAGGCACTGGGGGAACATAAAGAAAACTTGTAAATACACATAAAATGTAACAGATAGTATGGTGCTGAAAGGCACAATGCAAAATTTTTTCTATTATTTTTGTTGGCTTTGTTTTTTGGAGAGGTTTTGTGTTGCAGCAGGGTTACAGTTGTGGTAGTGAAGGTTCAGTGGACAAGGGTGTTAGTGGTAGTGGGGATGTGTGTGTGCACCTGGGGCATGCCTCTATGGAGTGTGAGTGTGTTCATGTGGTCATGGAGTGTTGTCTCAGTGGGTGGAGACCCACAGAATAACTGATGGAATATTGAATTACCATCACGGTGGGTCCTCCTACATTCTCTCATAGAGTGGCCAGAATCTAGAGTACATGGGCATTATCTAGCAAAGGAAGGTGAACCAATGTGCCAGGCCCTTAATATTGATGCTTGTACTTAGGAAACTTGTTCTTGTGAAATTGAAACTTAGCCTAGTAGTATATATTGCCTAAGAGTACCTCCTGAGGGCCTCGATGTTGCTCAAATGTGGCCTCTCTCTAAGCCAAACACTGCATATAAATTCACTGCCTTCCTCCCAATGTGAGACATGATTCCCAGGGCTGAGTCTCCCTGGCACCATGGGATTAATATCAAATACCAACTAATGATGTATTTGGAGAAACACCTAGACTAAAAGGGGAAATACTGAATGCAAATGAATTTTTATGGCTAAGAGATTTCAAAGTGAGTCAGGAGGTCATTCCAGAATTTATGCTTAATGCACATCTCAAGAGAATCTCACTGCCACAATAAACATTGCCTCAAGTTGGGGTGCTCCTGTGGGATGGAAGACATTTCAGATACTATAGGCAAGGCAAATAACCCCAGGAAATTGACACCCCATCAGTGAATCTTTCCTTGGAATATATGATAACCCATGTTCCACAATATATCAGAGTTGGATTCATTTATAATTTTCTTACACAAGGTTCTTCTGCTCCATTTATTTGAACCTAAAATTAGCACTATGCCCATTAAACATACATCCCACAGACTTAACCTTATGGTTGTTCATATGCAGGGTGAGCCCTGCATCTCAGCAGAATTGCAGCTAGTACTTACTCCCCAGTTCATCAGACTCAACCAGGATAACTAATTAAAGAATGATGATGGGCAACACCCATCCCAAGAAGCAGAGAGTATATGCAACTGCAAGCAACACAGTTCCATCCATCTGCCCCATGAGATCTAAGCCACCTCTCAATTGGAAGCAGACTGGGCATCACCATCCTCAAATCTTCAAAATAAAAGAACAAACAAACATAAGGGGGCAATGTAACTATGGACTAAAGTAGAGATTATTATTATAACAATGGAAGAACTTATACTATTGTTATAAAGGCAGTGGCCACCAGAGATTCTGAGGGAGAGAGAGGGAAGAATAGGTGTAACATGGGGCATTTTAGGGACATTGGAATCATTCTTCATGATATTTCAATGATAGACACAAGCCATTATACATCTTGTCAAAACCTATAAAATTGTGTGGTGCAAAGTGTAAACCATAATGTAAATTATAGACAATGCTTAGTATCAATGCTTCAATATATGTTCATCAATTGTAACAAATGTTCTACACTAATAAAAGATGTTAATGGAGGAAGTGGGGTGTAGGGTTTATGGGAATCCCCTATATTTTCAATGTAACATTTATGTAATCTAATATTCCTTTAAAAATGAAGAAAAAAGTGCATATATACAGAACAAAATTCCATATATTTTAATAAAATAAAGCTATTTTCTTTTGTATATTTATAAACATTAACAAAGGCTTATGATTCTCATAATTTTTCTAGTAAATATTTGCAGAAATATTTGGAATAAACAAAGCTAAAATTAGGGAATTAGAGGAGAAAAACACTTGAATTCCACTCAAATGTAAGCTTTAATTCTGAGTGAGAAGGCAATAAATCTATGTAGTACATTTTGGAAGGTAATTAAATTTTAATTTATTTTCCCCCTGAAAAATGAAAAATAAGGACAATAATTGATTTCCCATTTTCCTTCAGATATCAGGATAATTAGAACCTTTATCCTGCCCTGGAGAGTACTATGTGACTTCTGCCTTACCACTCCCTTCTTCAATTCTCCACATTAGTAATAAGTTCTATTTCATTAAATATTCTTTGTACATATAAAATTTCATAACTATTCATTTATCCTTCATTTTTAATCACAGATTTCTTCCAGAGAATTCTAAGTCTTTGTCAATTGAGAGTTCTTCTGGTTCTTCTCTGTATCTTTTGGAGCTAGAAATTTCTTGGTTCAAAAAATTCACTCAAATATATGTATCTAATGAAAAAAGAAAAATATTTTCAAATGATCACTCACAATGCACTTTTCTATTTGTTCTCCAACACTTTATGAAGGTTTAAAATTTTAATTGTCTAGTTAATTCAATCAGGATGAACAGAATGTGTCTCACAGAATAAAGCCCTGACTAGAGTTTGTAACTATGTAATCAAAGTTTGTTCCCTGGAATGTAGCTCTGATTAGGTTTAACTGTTTTCCCTATATAAAAAGAAGACAAAATAAATGTGGCATTTGATGAGAGAAGCTGGACAGGTCAATTTTGGAAAAGAGCAAAGTTTTTTCCTGTGGAACCTGCCTAAGAATCTAGTTGCCCTCACTGTCTCCTGTATTTTCAGTTCTGGTGAGTATTCTATAAAATCAAATATAAGTCAGCGTCATTCCACTTTCATTTTATACTTTAGGCAGGTTTTCTAGCAAAGTATTATTTTAAAATCTTTAATTTTTCATCAATTTTTCCCCCAATTTAGTTCATCTCTCTTGAACATTTCTGCCAACTGTATTCAAAGGGGAACATTTAATGTCTCCATCCTCCCCTCATGTCACTCCTCAGTACTCTCCAATTAGGCTTATAATTTCTCCACTTAAAACATTGCTACTGTTTGTCAAGTTTTCTAAAAATCTCCAAATCTACTAAACATTTCCTCATACCCCATGATTCCTTAACAAATTTAACAATTTCCTCTGGAACCTGTCCTTTCCTGTTCCCCTAGATCACAACACTATTCTTGTTTTCTTTTGAATATTCTGGCCACTATTTCTTCCCATTTGAAGAATCTTTCCAAACATGACATGTTAGAAATCCTAAAGACTGGAGCCCAGCCATTCCTTTACTTCTGCCTCTTTACTCTCTACATAGGCAACTTCTTCCATTCCTCTGATCTAACATATCACTTCTGTGTTCTTATCACCCAACTCACAAGCCCAAATCTTATATCTGAGCCCCAGATCTGGACATAAAGTTCTCCCTTGGGATATCTGAGAGGTACCTTATCAGTTATTCAGATGAATTTTCGCCAAAATTGCTGTTCTGTAATAATTCAAACCCTAAGTGATGGTCTTAGCTGTCACCTAGGAGCTAAAACTTGTAGAAATTCTCAGTTCAAAAATATTCCTCTCTCCTGGGAGAGCTGCCTGCAACCTATCATTCTAACGATGTATCAATGAATGTTGATACCTCTATTTGAAACATTTTACCTCTCTATTTCTCCTCCTGGTATTGATTTCCAAGATAAATCTTAGTTATTAACCCTCTAATAAATTTTTTATAATGTTTCCTCAGACAGACCTTTTATACACTGTCCTCAATCAATATAAAGTTTAATTATTTGATAAAATCAAGCCCTTTTTTTCATATACTAATAAAATTTGTAATGCAACCATAATGTGTATTAGATTTTATCTCCATTAAAAGCAGGGGGGATCTGGCAAGATGGCATTAGTTTAGGTGTGCACTCCCAAGCTCTCTCACAATAAAATGGCTGGTAAAATCCTTCCCAAGTGAGCTGTTTTGGAAGCCCACAAAGCAGGAGTCTTCAGGGCATCAATATGGAGGGAACTGGACAAGAAGATAAAGAGCCAAAGGGGAAACCACAATTTTCTCACCCTTGTGGCTGGAAATGGTGGACAGCTAAGCCCCACCCTCAAGGCAACCCCCCCCAGGAACCCCTTGACTCCCACAAGCCACCCAGTGGGAGGCAACATTTTCTGGGAGGAAGATGGCTATGGTGAAGGGTGGAGAGGGGTTTCCTTTCTGTGTTTATGATTACTGGTGCCCCCTTTGACCTTCAGTAAGCATACCAGCCAGCACCAAGATGGCCCCAGAAAGAGGGGAGAGGGGAATCTGCTAAGGCAGCCTGATGGACTCAGTCACCCTGGGAGAGGGGAACTTGGGCAGGGAGATGGTGGTGACAGACAACAGACTAGCCAGGAACAGAAAACTATCAAAATTCCAACTCTCCTAAGGGAGATGAGTGGTCAGAAGCCTCAATAAGATTTCAAGGGCCTATTTAGGGTCCCCTGGGAAGAGGAGGGGTCTGGGAGAAGTTCAAGAGGGGTTTCTTTGCCATGGGTTTAATCACCAGAGTCCCCTTTGAATCTTGGAAGGGAACTTGACCCGACCAGGAGAGGGAAGGGATTATCTGCTCACACAGACTATCATGCCCAGCTGCCCTGGGAGAAAAAGCAATTAGAATAGATATGGGGCAGGGACAAACAGATGCTTCATCAGCACAACCTGGCTGACAGAAATTGTACGGATAGCTTTGGCAAAGGCTAACTGACCCAAGGAGAAAGTTTATCTTAGTGGATAAGTTCCCAGCTTGAATATATGAGGTCCCTGGCTTGATTCCCTGCTTTCTTAGAGAAGTGATCCACTGGGTTATCAGACATCCAGTAGATACATTAGGACAGGAACATATAGACATTCTTTTTGTATTAGATTTTCTTGGATCTCTTAGTTTTCTTTAAAAAGGTTACTTTTTTTCAATTTAACTTACTTTACTCACTAAAACTCAGTTCAAAACCTGCAGAGGGCAGGCTTCAGTGTAATTGATTCATGAAGAGCAGCAGCCTGAGAAGCTCCTTAGGGGCGTAAGAGGGAAGGCTGTTTTCCACGGTTCTTGTTTGTTTGCTTGTTGTTGCTTTTTTGTTGTTGTTCTTTTTTATTTTATATCCTCTTTCTTAACCCCTTTTTTTCTTAATAGGTAGCTGCTGTCTTGTTTCTTCTTTGTTGTGTTTCCCTTTCCTTTGTTTCCCTATTTTTTCTTCACCAATTTTGTCTAACTATACTATTTCTTTTCCTCCCTTCATCCTTCTATCTTCTGCTTTCTGTTTTTCTTTCATTCTACCTCATTTTTTTTGGTCTTCAATTTTTCTTGTTCTTATTTCTCTTTCCTTTTTCTCTGATTTCCTTCTTTTTTCACTTTTTCTTTTACTGTCCTTTCTTTTCTCTTTCTCTCTCTTCTCATTATCCTGGTCTTTTAATTCATTTTATATATTTTTCTCTACTCAGTTTCTCAATATTTGTAATCCACTTTTTACTCTGATTCCTCTGCACTTCTTACTTGGGTTCATTATACATTTTCCTAGGTCTTATATGGGTCCCCTTCTACCTTTTACCATTATTATGACTATTATCCTTTTTCTCTTAATACTTTGCTCCTTTTCTCTGGCCCTAATTTTTTTCCCAAGGGAACAAAGACAATGACAAGGAAATAGAATGAGAGGAATGAAGTGTCAAAGTGAAATCTTACCACACTCACAAAAACAACAAGAAAATAAAACCCTAGAGTAGAGAGAGAAGCTAAACATGATAAACAGATGCCTAGACACCAACAAAAATTACAAACCATACTAAGAAACAGGAAGAAATGGCCCAGTCCAATGAACCAGGTAAAAAACAGGAGGAGATGCAGAACATGGAACAACTAATCAGAGCTGTTCAAACAAATACCCTGAATCAACTTAATGAAGTGAAGGAAGAGATTAAGAGTATTAAAAAGACACTGGAAGAACACACTGAAGAAATTGTAAATATACATAAAAAGAAAACAGATATGATGGTGATGAATGGCAAAATACAAGAAATAAAAAATATAATGGAAGCACATAACAACAGATTTAAGCATGCAGAGGAAATAATCAGTGATGTGAAACACAGAACAGCTTAAATGAAACAGATAGTAAAAGAAATAGATAAAAAGATAGAAAAAAATGAGCATGGACACAGGGATTTGAATGACAACACAAAACATACAAACATATGCATTATAGGCATCACAGAGGGAGTAGAGAAGGGAAAGGAGACAGAAGATGTTTTGGAAGAAATAATGGCTGAAAACTTCCCAACCCTATTGAAATACATGGACCTACAAATCTAGGAAGTACAGTGCACCCCAAACAGTATACATCCTAACAGTCCTACTACAAGACAAATACTTGTCAAATTGCCCAATGCTCAAGACAAAGAGAATACAGAAAGCACCAAGAGAAAAGACAACTATCACATACAAGGGAAGTTTGATAAGATTAAGTGCTAATTTCTCATCTGAAACTGTGGAGACAAGAAGGCAGTGATATGACATAGTTAAGGTGCTAAAACAAAAAACTTCCAGCCAAGAATTCTTTATCCAGCAAAACTGGCATTTAAAAACAAGGGAAAGTTCAAAATACTTGCAGACAAGTAAAAATTAAGAGAGTATGTCAATAAGAAACCTGCACTTCAAGAAATATTAAAAAGAGTTCTGGACATCGAAAGGAAAGAAACAGGACAGAGAGAGAGAGTTGGAGGAGTGTGTAAGAACAACTAAAAAGATAATAGGAGAAATAAAAACAACATATGCCATATATAAAACAAAAGAAAATATGGTTAACATAAGTAATTCCTTGACAGTAATAACATTGAATGTTAATTGATTAACTCTCCAGTCAAGACATATAGAATGGCAGAATGGATAAGGAAATATGACTCATCTATATGATGTCTACAAGAAACCAACCTTAGACCCAGGGATAAGGAGGCTGAAAGTGAATGGTTGAAAAACAATTTTATAAGCAAACAACCAAAAAAAGGAGTGAGTAGCTGTAATAATATTGGACAAAATACACTTTAAATGCAAAACTATTGTAAAAGACAATGATGGACACTATATAGTAATAAAAGGGGTAACTTATTAAGAAGAAAGAACAGTGATAAATATTTATGCACCTAACCTAAGTGCCTCAAAATACATGAGGCAAACACTGGAAAAACTAAGTGCAGAAATAGATGCTTCTACAATTACAGTGGGTGATTTTAATACACATTATCAGCATTAGATAGAACATCTCAACAGATAATCAATAAAGAAACAAAGACCTTGAATAATACATTACAGGATCTGGACCTAACAGACATATACAGAACATTACACCCAAATACATTGGAATATATAATCTTCTCGAGTGCACATATAACATTCCCCAAGATAGACGACATGCTAGGCCACAGAACAACTCTAAATGAATTTAGAAAGATTAAAATTAAAGAAAGTAATTTCTCTGACCACAATGGAATGAAGCTGGAAATCAGTAAGGGCCAGAGAACCAGATTAGGCACTAAGATATGGAAGTTGAACAGCACACTCTTGGACAAACAGTGGGTCAAAGAGGAAATCACAAAAGAAAGCAGTAACTACCTTGAAACAAATGAAAATGACAACACAATGTATCAAAATTTATGGGATGCAGCAAAAGCTGTACTGAGAGGAAAATTCATAGCTATAAATGCCTATATTAAAAAAGAAGAAAGAATTAAAATCAAAGCTCTAACTGCACACCTGGAGGAATTAGATAAAGAACAACAAACTAACCTGAAAAGAAATAGAAAGAAGGAAATAACAAAGATTACAGCAGAACTAAATGAAATTGTAAATAAAAAACTCTAGAAAAACAAAACCAAAAGCTAGTTCTTTGGGAAGATCAATAAAATTGAAAAACCCTTAGCTAAGCTAACAAAGAAAACAGAGAGAAGATTTAAATACATAAAATAAGAAATGAGGAGGGAGATATCACCACTGACCCCACAGAAAAAAAGAGCATCATAAGAAGATACTTTGAAAAATAATATGCTAATTAGATGGATAATTTAGAGGAAATGGACCTATTCCTAGAAACACAGAAGGAACCTACATTGATGAAAGAATTTGATGAACTCAACTGACCAATCACAAGTAAAAAGATTGAATCAGAAAACAAAAACATCCCAACAAAGAAGACCCCAGGACAAGATGGCTTCACAGGTGAATTCTACCAAACATTCCTGAAAGCACTAACACCAATCTTGCTTGAACTCTTCCAAAAAATAGAAGTGGAGGGTACATTGCCTATCTCATTCTATGATGCCAACATCACCCTATTACCAAAACCAAACAAAGATGTCACAAGAAAGGAAAACTGTAGACCAATCTCTCTAATGAACTTAGATGCTAAAATCCTCAACAAAATACTTGCTAATCATATTCAACAACACATCAAATGAATTATCCACCATGACCAAGTTGGTTTCATGCCTGGTATGCAAGGATAGTTCAACATAAGAAAATCAATAAATGTAATACAACACATAAACAGATTGAGAGAAAAAAAATCAAATGATCATCTCAATAGATGCAGAAAAAGCACTCAATAAAATACAACACCCTTCCTTATAAAAACACTGCAAAAGCTAGGAATAGAAGGAAACTTCCTCAACATGATAAAGGGTATATATGAAAGACTCACAGCTAACATCATATCCAACAGAGGAATCTTAAAAGCTTTTCCTTTAAGATTGGGAACAAGACAAGGATGCCCACTTTCACCACTCCTATTTAACTTTGTGTTTAGAAGTACTTGTTTGCGCACCTACAGAAGGAAACAATTTAAAAGGCATCCAAACAGGAAAGGAAGAACTAAAAATTTCACTATTTGTTGATGACATGATCCTATACATAAAAAGCCCTGAGAAATCTACAACAAAGCTTCTAGAATTTATAAATGAGTTCAGTAAAGTCGCAGGTTATAAGATCAATGTACAAAAATCAGGAGCATTTCTGTACACTAATAATGAGCCATCTGAGAAAGAAATCAAGAAAAAAAAAAACCATTTACAATAGCAACTAAAAGAGTCAAATACTTAGGCATAAATTTAACTAAAGATGTAAATGAATTATATGAAGAAAACTACTCAACACTGTTAAAGAAGACTTAATAAATGGAAGAAGTTATCTATTCATTGATAGGAAGAATAAGCATCATTAAGATATCTATCCTTCCCAAACTGATCTACGGATTTAATGCAATCCTAATAAAAATCAGCACAGCATTTTCTACTGAATTGGAAAAAATAACTATTAAATTTATCTGGAAGGGCAAAAGGCCTAGAATAGCCAAAGACATTGAAAAAGTAAAATGAAATAGGAGGGATCACACTACCTGGCTTTAAAACATACTACAAATCTACAGTGACCAAAACTGCATGGTATTGGCACAAGAATAGACATACTGACTAATGGAACTGAATTGAGAGTTCTGATATAGACCCCTTGATCTTCGACAAGGCCATCAAGCCCATTCAACTGGGAGAGATTGACCTCTTCAAAAAATGGTGCTTGGAGAACTGGATATCCATATCCAAAAGAATGAGAGTGGAACACCATCTCACATCATATACAAAAATTAACTCAAGATGGGTCAAAGATCTAAATATAAGAGCAAGACCATAAAGAGTTTGGAAGATAATATAGGGAGGGATCTACAGGATCTTATAATAAGAAATGGTTTCATAAACTTCACACCCCAACTATGAGCAGTGAAAGAAAAAATAGATAAATGGGACCTTCTCAAAATTAAAAAGTTTTGTACCTCAAAGGATTTTGTCAAGAAAGTGAAAAAGCAGCCTACACACTCAGTGAAAATATTTGGTAACCATATATCTGATAGGGGCCTAATATCCTGCATATATAAAGAAATCCTACAGCTTCAAAATAAAAAGACAAACAATCCATTTTAAAAATTGGCAAGTGATTTGAATAGACATTTCTCCAAAAAAGAAATACAAATTGCTAAAAAAAAAAACCCACATGAATAGATGCCCAAAATCTCTAGCTATTAGGGAAATGCAAATCAAAACTACAGTGAGATACCATCTTACACACATTAGATTGGTGGCTATTAAACAGTGGACTACAAGTGTTGGAGAGGATTTGGAAGAATGGGAACCCTCATTCACTACTGGTGGAAATGTAGAATGGTGCAGCCATTGTGGAGTACAGCTTGGCAGTTCCTCAGCAAACTAACTATAGACTGCCATATGATCCAGCAATTCCACTCTTGTGTTTATATCCAGAAGAAACGAAAGCAAGGACATGAATAGATATATCCACACCAATGTTTCTTGCAACATTATTCATTATTGCTAAAAGGTGGAATCAATCCAAATGTCCTTCAACAATTGAATGGATAAACAAATTGTGGTATATACATACAATGTAATATTACTCAGCTATAAGAAGAAATACAGAATTAACACATGGGATAACATGGATGAATCTTGAGGTCCTTATGTTGAGTGAAGCAAGCCAGGCACTGATGTATAAATATTCCTTGACCTCACTGATATGAATTAAGCAAATTGAACAGCCTCGAAGAGCTAGAGTCTGGAAGATAGGTTTATAGGAAGTAGAAAAGAAGTTTGTGAGCCAACACCCACCCATATGGGCAAAATCTATGATAAGGTGGAAGTGTGTTGTTGTACATTAGAGGGGCACACAATGGTGTAATGATACTGTTGGGATGTCTGGTGTTGGTTTGAAGGGGTTTGAGTGTGTAGTGTGGGTTGGCCTGTCCATGGAACTGGAGTGAGGGTTGGGGGAGGGAGCAGGAGAACACTGGGGATTGGTGGGTACATGGTTGAAACTACAATGTTGGAAATGCTTTGTTGGCAGTATGGCAAGTGAGGGTTCCTGGTTTGGGGTATTGGATGTGGGGGGCATTCAGGACAGGGCTCACCTGGGGCAGGCTTTTAGGGAATATGTGATTGTCCATATTGCATTGGTGTGTTATATCAGTGGGTGGAGACCCACATAATGAGTGGCAATGTGGTAAACTCCCATCCTGGGGAGGCCAACTATGTTCTCAAACAAAAGGGCAATAGCCTTTTGAGAACATGAGCAGTGCCTAATAAGGGAGGACAAACAAGTGTGTCAAGTCCTCAGCGCTGTTGCAAGTAACTCTGAATCTTGTTCTTCAAGGAGTGAAGTCTGGTGGTTCTATAGGTCCTGAGGGGAGTAGGAGGGAGGAATATAATAGATGGAACAAGGGGCATTTTGGGGTCAATGGAAGTGTTCAACATGATCTTGCTATGATGGATAGAGGCCATGTTAAATTTCATCAAAATTTATAAAAGTGTATGGTCCAAAATGTAAACCATAATGTAAACCATTGACCATTCTTGGTCACTATGTTTCAATATTTGTATTAATATGTCAGTTGTAACAAATGTACCATCCACATATAAAGTGTAGTAGGGGAAGGGAGAAAATGGGGAGTATGTTGGGTATATGGGAGTCCCCTTGTATTTGGAATGTGACTTTTCTGTAACCTAAAACTTCATTGATGACAAAACCTAAGACAATGGGGGAAGAAATGGAAGAAAATGTCACTGTACATGTAGGACAACAGATTTACAGTATGAAAGGCAAATGTCAAAAAAAATAGTATTTTTTTCATTACTTTCTATTATCCCAAATTTTTTATATTTTTATTTTTAAATTGTATTTTATTTATTTTTAAAACTGTCATTATTTCATTTTCTTATTAATTGTACTTAGCTATTTTATTGGCTTCATTTTTGAAGATGTTTTGGATCACAGAAGGCTTACAACTGTGGCAGGGGAGGATCATTGGTGCAGGGTGTCAGTGATGGCAGATACATGGGAGGAAGCTCACCTGGGCATGCATATAAGGCATACAAATGTGTTAAAATATTCATGAGGCATTGTCCTGGTGGGTGGAGATTCATACAATAACCAAAGAAATATCAAATTTCCATCTTGGGGAGTTCTGCCACATTCTTAAATGGATCACGAGGAATTTCTCAAGTACAGAGACAATGACTGGTAAAGGAGTATGGCCCAATGATGGGCCCTTGATATTGATGACTATGCTTATGAACCTTTTCTCTTGAAATGGAAACTTAGCCTAGTATTATAGGGTGCCTATGATTTGCCTACTGGGAGTCTTCTTGTTGCTCAAATGTGGCCTCTCTCTAAGCCAAACTCAGCATATAAATACATTATCTTCCCCCAGCATGGTACATGACCCTCAGGGATGAGCCTCCCTAGCACTGAAGGATTACTACCAAACACCAACTAGCAATGCAACTGTAAAAAGACCTTGACCGAAAGGTGGAAAAGGTAAAGACAAATGAGTTTATACGGC
>JAQZBX010071884.1:0-15161 GCA_029593785.1 Cabassous unicinctus | reverse complement strand
ATAAATAAATAAATAAATCTTAAAAAAAAAAAAAAGTTAATAGCAACATCATTTATCTATGCAGGTGCAAAAGAGGAAACCTCAAAATCTTCCTGCATGCCTTCCTTCCCTCACAAAATATGTCAATTTTACCTCTGAATTATATTTTGAATCCAGCCCCTATTCTAAAGTCACCACTACTAAGCATTAAGAGATATTCATCTCATCTCACACTATTATGAAGAGTTTTCGGATTAAAGTATTAAAGATGTAAATGATATATAGAGAAGGAGGTTCACATGGACATAGAAACAATAACATAAATACACACTCTTAAATGAAAATAAAGCAAAATATTTGGCTATAATTCATTTCTAGTGTTTGGTGCCTTCTCCTTTATTTATAAAAATAATGTTTAAACACAAGCAGCAAGGGGGGGATAAATAAAATAAAATAAATCTTAAAAAAAAAAAAATAATGTTTAAGAGTAGTAACATGTACTTCCTTCCAGCATGCCAAAAAAAGAAAAGAAAAAAAAAAACGAGTTCAACAGCAACAAAAAAAACTAGATGCTTTTTCTCCAAGTATTCTGTTAAATTAAAAAGTAATACAATATGTTTTAATGCAATCAATTTAGTCATTATATTACAAAGGACCCTAGTACTTATAAAACCATCAACAACTAAGGGGAATTTCACATTAATATTGGTTATATGATAGTTTATTTTGTTGGGAAATAAAGGAAATAGATAACAAAAGGCAGAAAATATTTGTGATCATAAGCCAAGTACAAAATATCATCACTTCAATTTACATCTTCAAAATAGCTCTTATCGAGAGTGGATGTGGCTCAAGCAATTGAGCGTCACCTCCCACATAGGAGGTCCCATTTTGGTTCCTGGTGCCTCCCAAAGAAAACAATGAGGAAAACAATGAGCAAAAAACAAGGGGAACATATGTGGCTCAAGCAATTAGGCTCCTGTCTACCATATAGGAGGTCCGGGGTTTGATTCCCAGGGTCTCCTGGTGAAAGGCAAGCAGGCTCACATGGTGAGCTGGCCCGCGCAGAGAGCTGGTGCAGCAGACGCAACAGAAAGAGACACAGAGGAGGGATAATAAGAGACGCAGCAGACCAGGGAGCAAGAGATTGAGAGCCTGTCTCGCACTCTAGAAGGTCCCAGGATCAGTTTCTGGTGCCACCTAAAGAGAAGACAAGCAGACACAGAAGAACACACAGACAGCAGACAGCAAGCGCAAAAACAATGAGGAGGGGGAGAAATAAATAAATAAATAAATCTTAAACAAAAAAAAACAAAAAAAGCAACGAGCAAAAAACAATGAGCAAAACAACAATCAAACAGATGAGGCAGCCAACTCAGGGGAGCAGCTGTAGCTCAGTGGTTGAGTTCCTGCTTCCCATGTAAGAGGTCCTGGGTCCAATCCCCAGTACCTCCTTAGGGGAAAAAAAAACAGCTCTTATCCTCCTTTCTAATATTTATCACCCCTTTCTCTTTCAAATTTCTGGTACCAATTCATCATCTCTTCAAAAAGCTTGCAATAAAATGAACAAACAAATAAAATATATACTCCTCCTACGAGAATTAATTACACTGCTCATGCCAAGACCAAAGATCCATAAAATCTTCAGGTTTATTGACCAGCTGATATAAAAATAGAAAGCATCTGCCAACCCAACTGCCTTTTTAAAATAAATTCTTGTCCTTAATAAGAAATTCTTTTCAAGACATATACCCAGATACATAATAATGGAATGAATCTTATAGGTCATCAACCTAATTAGTGGTATCTCCTTTACTCATCTGCTGCCATTCCTATCAAGAGCTAGTGATCTGACTACCTGAAAAAGGCAACTCATTACTTCTAAAACAAGCTGATTCTGTTTTTGAGGGTGTTTTTTGTTTATATTTTTGTTTTACTACTAGAAAGATTTTCCTTTATTGTGGTAAAATGTCCATTGGTTCTTCTATCCTTGAATTTTTACAAATAAATCAATAAATTTAATCTCACTTCTACATGTAGGAAGACTTTCAAATAAAGAGCACCATCTCGTTTATCCTGATTCTCTTTTTCCAAGTTAAAACTACATTCAGTCAGTCTTCATGCTATGGTTTTAAATTCCTTTAATAATTTATATATATAAAAAAAGAAACAAACAAGCAAAAAACACAAATGTTTTAGAATGCCCCTACCTACACACCATGAGTTTCATCATGAGAAGAATAGCATCAAATAATGCATAACCCCCAAAGGAACAATATGTAATTATTGTCCTCTGACTTAATTTTTGAAATTTTAGAATATCTTGTTCTTCTGTGAGTGAAATGCCATAAATGTCCAGGGAAGCTTGTAACCAATGCTTTACTTATAGAGGCAGGGGCAGAGAGACAACAACCAAAGAAGATATTAAAAGAGTCTCTAAAATACAAGAGTCTACTTCTTTGTCCTCAACTTCATTTTTTTGACACTAAGCCTACACTACTTCAGGTATCAATTCCTACTAGTGTGTTCACAAGGTTATGTTCGGGGAGTGAGTGTAACTCAGTGGTTGAGCACCTGCTTCACATGTATTAGGTTCAATCTCCAGTACCTCCTAAAATAAATAAAAATAATGTGTTTTTTTTTTTTTAAAAGTTTATACTACACATTTCATGAGTTGAAGGCTACCAACATTTTATTGTTGCTTAAAAACTATGTCAATATTCCCAATTTACTCAAGTACTTCAGCTAAAATATCAAACTGAAAGGGGAGCAGATGTGGCTCAAGCTGTTGAGTGCCTGTTTCCCACATGGGAGGTCCCAGGTTCGGTTCCCAGTGCCTCCTAAAAGAAACAAAACAAACAACTAGCAAAACAAACAAAAAGGTAAGCAGATGTGGTTCAAGCAGTTGGGTGCCCACCTACATGAGAGGTACCAGGTTCAGTTCCCAGTGCCTCCTGGAAAAGATGAGCAAGATAGCGAGCTGACACAATGGGCTGGTGCGGTGAGATAACACAACAAGATGATGCAACAAGGAGACACAACGATGAAACACGAGAGACACAACAAGCAGGGAGTAGATGTGGCTCGAGTGATTGGGTATCTCCCTCCCACAATGGGAGGTCCCAGGTTCGGTTCCCAGTGCCTCCTAAAAAGAAGATGAGCATACAAAGAGAGCACACAACGAACAGACACAGAGAGCACACAGCAAGGGCAAACAATGAGGGCAGTAGAGAAATAAAATAAATTTTTTTAAAAAAGTATTTCTATTTAAAAAAAAAAAACAATTCTGGGGAGCCAGTGTGGCTCAGTGGTTGAGCGCCGGCTTCCCACATGAGGTTCCAGGTTCAATCCCCAGCCCCTGTTATCTCAAAAAAAAAAAAAAACAGTTTAAGGAGTTCAGGGTTTGTATTAGGTTGGGCAATATATATGATCGACCAAACACCTAAAAAAAACAGTCAGAGGTCAATGATACATATATCAGCTAAGCCAAAAACAGGCTGTCTGTGCCTATCTAAATCATTTAACCTCTCTGAGCCACTGATCTGTGAATAGGTGTGCACCCTCACCTGTGAAATGAGGATAAAGAATTAGGATCTACAATTCCTCATATGTTTTGATCTCACAACTGTTTGACAACTTTTAAAAAGTATTGAGGACTTCAAAGGGCTTTCATGTTATGGGTTATATTTACCCCTACTTAACTTAACAGGCATTAAAACAATTTTTAGTATCATTGTTTCACCTTTTTTGCAAATCTGTTTAATATCTGACTTAATAGAAGACAGCTAGTTTCTCATATGCTTATGCATTCAATCAATTGTTTTATTACACATCATGTAGCCTCTAAAAAACACCACTTAGACTCATAAGAGGATGAGTGAGAAGAGCAAATAAGGTCGTAGTATTGAAATAGCTCTGTCCTCAACAGACCTAAAAGGTCTTGGAGGCCCCCCTAAAAGTCCCTGAAGCACACTTTGATTATTGCTGGGCTAAATGATCTCTAAAACTCAAGATTCAGATGAAACCAGGCCAACAACAGAATTTTTCATTTAAAAAAAAAAAGTAAAAATACTCCCTACTTATCCTTATCATGATAGAATACATTACTATGTGACTCTAAGAGATTCTAATGAGATGGTAAACGAACTACAAAAAGCCATTTCAGAAGAGAAGTATAAAATAAAAACTATAGGATATAGTACACTCTGTCATTACGGAAATTTTTACAAAAGAGAAAAACCTATATAAATACTTTCCTTTCTATTATAATATAGATAATTTCGGCATAAAGAAAAAATTACTCATTCATGAAATATATACTAATCATTTACTATAGGCATACCTCATTTTATTGTGCTTTGCTCTATTGAGCTTTGCAGATAACTGTTTTTCACAAATCGAAGCTCTGGCAACCCTGCGTCAAGTGAGTCTATCGGTGTCACTTTTCCAATAGCATGTACTCACGAGTGTCTCTGTGTCACATTTTGGTAATTCTCCCAATATTTCAAACGTTTTCATCATTATTATATCTGTTATGGCTATCTGTGATCAGTGATCTTTGGTGTTACTATTTTGTTTTGCGGTGCCACATACCACACCCATATAAGACAGTAAACTTAATCAATAAACGTATATTCTGACTGCTCGACCAACTAGCAGTTCCCCATCTCTCTCCCTCTCTTCAGGCCTCCCTATTCCCTGTGACACAACAATATTGAAATTAAACCAATTTATAACCCATACAATGGGTTCAAGTGAAAGGAAGAGTTGCCTGGCTCTTGCCTGAAATCAAAAGCTAGAAATGTTTAAGCTTAGTGAGGAAGGCACGTTGAAAGCCAAGTTAGGCTGAAAGCTAGGCCTCTTGCACAAAACAGATAGCCAAGTTGTTAGTGCAAAGGCACTTGAAGTGCTACTCCAGTGAACACATAAATGATAAGAAAGCGAAATAGCTTATTGCAGAAACTGGAAAGCTTTAGTGGCCTGGATAGAAGATTAAACCAGCCACAACATTCCTTTAAACCAAAACCTAATCCAGAGTAAGGCCCTAACTCTCTTCATTTCGATGAAGGCTGAGAGGTGAGGAAGCTGCAGATGAAAAGTTTGAAGCTAGCAAACTAAAGTGACTTAAGAAAAGAAACTATATCCATAACAAAGGGCAAGGTGAGGCAGCAAAAGCTGATGTAGAAGCCGCAGGAAGTGACCCAGAAGATCTCCCTATGATTATTGATGAAGGTGGCTACACTAAACAACAGATTTTCAATGTAAATGAAACAGGCTTCCATTGGAAGAAGATGCCACCTAGGACATTCATAGCTAGAGAGGAGAAGTTAATGCCTGGCTTCAAAGCTTCAAATGACAAGGTGACTGACTCTCTTGTGTGTTCTTTAACTGAAACAAACAAAGCCTGGAAGACAGCGCATCTGTTAACCACATGGTTTAGTGAATATTTTAAGCCCACTGTTGAGACCTACTGCTCAGAAAAAAAGATTCCTTTCAAAATATTACGGCTCATTGGCAATGTACCTGATCACCAAGAGCTCTGACGGAGATCTACAATGAGATGAATGTTGTTTCATGCCTGCTAACCCAACATCCATACTGCAGCCCGTGGATCACGGAGTTATTTTGACTTTCAAGTCTTATTATCCCTCATGGATGACTTTGAGGGGTTCAAGACTTCAGTGGAGGAAGTAACTACAGATGTGGTGGAAACAGCAAGAGAACTAGAATGACAAGTGGAGCCTGAAGACGTGACTGAACTGCTGCAATCTCATGATAAAACATTTATGGACGAGGAGTTACTTCTTATGGATGACCAAAGAAAAGTGGTTTCTTGAGATGGGATCTACTCCTGGTGAAGATGCTGTGAACATCGCTGAAATGACAACAAAGGATTTAGAACATTACATAAACTTAGTTGATAAAGCAGTAGCAGGGTTTGCGAAGATTGACTCCAATTCTGCAAGAAGTACTACTATGGGCAAAATGCTATCAAACAGCATTGCATGCTACAGAGACCTCTTTCATGAAAGGAAGAGTCAATCGATGCAGAAAACTTCATTGTTGTCTTATTTCAAGAAATTGCCACCGCCACTCCAACCTTTAGCACCCATCATTCTGATCAGTCAGCAGCCATCAACATGGAGACAAGACCCGCAAACCAGCAACATGATTATAACTCACTGAATACTAAGATGATAGCAATTTTTTTTTAACAATAAAGTGTTTTTTAACTAAGGTATATACACTGTTCTTTTAGATACAATGATATTGCTCAATTAATTGACTACAATATGGTATAAACATAATTTTATATGTACTGGAAAACCAAAAAATTTGTGTGACTTGCTTTATTGTGGTATTCACTTTATTGCAGTGGGGTCTGAAATCAAACCCACAATATCTCTAAGGTTTGTCCGTATATGTAAAACACTGGGCTAAGGTTAACGAGGAAAACAAAGCATGAAGAACTTTACATTCTTATAGGAGGGATGACACCTACTCTAAAATGATAATACAAAGTAAAAAAAAAATGCTATGAAACAAGTTCAGATTGAGGATTAGGATAGCTCATAATCTTTTTTTTTTTTTTTTTCATTTAAAAAATTTATTGATGTATATCATTCATACATAAACATACATAAACAATAAGTATACAGCAAAAGTTGTGGACTTACAAAACAAACAAGCATAACATCATGCAGCGCTCTCATACCTCACCCTACCACCAATACCTTGCAGTGCTGTGAAACATTTGTAACAAATGATAAAAGAGCATCCTCAAAATATTACTACTAACCAAAGTATCTTACATTTGGTGTATTTTCCCCCAAACCACCCTATTATTATTGTTATTATTATTATTATCATCATTCATATATGAACATACCAAGTGTATAGTAAAAGTTGTGAACTTACAAAGCAAACATACATAACATCATACAGGGGTCCCATACATCAATCCACCACCAACACCTTGCATTGTTGTGAGACATTTGTTACAAATTATGGAAGAATATCATCAAAATCTTACTGTTAACTGAAGGCCATATCTTACATTTGGTGTATTTTTCCCCCAACCCACCTTATTATTATTTTTTAAAAGCTATACTAAGAAAATCATTGTTGGCATAGACTATAATGACTTTGGCAAATAATTATAACAGCACCTACAAATGCATCAATCTAAGCAAGGATATTAAAAACCTAGAAACCTCAGGAAGAATTGGCCACATTTTTCATACTTCACTAAAAGATATCTGTATTTCATTAACTTGCCATTTTAATTATAATGGGTAATTATTCAATTGCAGCATCAAAATGAGTATTTTAAACACAAAATTGCTTCTTTCCTAACATACAATTTAGAAAAGTCGTTTATCCCTTTTTTAAAAAATGAAAATTCAAGCCTAATTTACTCTCCTTACTTGGGAAATACTCAAGACACATAAAATAATCAAGCTGCTTCCCCTAATTTGTAAATAACTATGTACCCCAAGTAAGATAGTAATACTGTTTACGTGAAAGTAAAGAAAACTTGAAACACAAATTTTAGTAATATACATCTGCTTTTATAAATAATTGCTTTTGTCATGCAAATAGAGTTACCACTGTTGAAAGGATTTACACATACCTCAGCCTTGAGAAAAATATCTACTTAATACTTTTAGACTGAATAGAAGGTTCTCTGCCAAATAAATTCTGCAATTAGTTATCTTTATTAAGATAAACACGCAGTGCTGAAAACAAGTTTCCATGTCTGAATATTTCCTTCAACTTAGCTCATCTTTCACCAAAATATTATACCTAAATAATACTTAGAGATCTTCTGTATACTTTTTAAAGTTCTATATTCATTTAGCCTATGCATTTTCATGGACAAAACAGGCGAAATAGCACCATCTGGTGGTATCACCTTTTAAAATAGATTTTTAAAATCATTTTCCACATTTACCTTATTAATACTCTTTTGAAAAACTACATAGGAAGAAATCATTTATAATGTATTAAGAACAAAAAAATCAAAAGTAGTTTAAATTAGCGAGCAAAAATATTCTTGAAAATTGAACCACATTTAATTATTAAGTAATATGGATACATTTATTGATGGCAAAAGGAATCATTCATTTTAAACTGATAAAACACATTCAATTTTAACCACCAAAAATTTTGCTCCTAAAATGGCCATAAGCAACAGAGGGCCTTAAAAAGACTCTGTTCTTGAAAAATAAAAAGTTTTAAATAAAATTTCTGACTGACATAAAACTGTATGCCATCATTCCTAGAAGATAAACTCAATCTAATGGCTTTATTTACTCTACCTTACAAATGTGGACATTCAAAGGATACTAAATAATAACTGTAATAACACCATCAACAATACCAATGCCAAAGTCAATGAGTTTACCTCATTCTATATAGAACAAAGAAGATAGGCTTAATAGTCAGCGGACCTGCTACTTCACACAGGGGTTTCCCAGATGGCGAACTTGATATTAGCAATAAAAAGTGCTTCATATCATACAATATTCATTTTTCTGAATAATTATTAATGGGATTAAAGGGTTAAATTATTGTAGCTTTAAAAGACTTGCCTAATGAAGACCAAGATAAAACAATTATGAAAATGTACATTTTTTAGAGTATACTTTCCAGGTTACAAATCTAAGTTAAGAACAGTAGAAAAATCCCTCAATTATACAAATTAATGAAAGACAGTGATTCATCCTATCACACATTAAGTGCTCAATCAAATCACTATAATATAATATAATTTACTATATTAGTAAACAAATATAGGGATTTACTAAGTCCTGGGGATACAAATTTGCCAGTTTCAACCCTTAAAAAAGTTTACTCACCTTGAAATACATGGCAAAAGTATCCTGTAGAAAACATATTAAATTTATACTATGTAATTCCTGAGGGCATATGTAGGATCAATAAGGAAACTAACAAGAAAGAAATGAATAACAACAATAACAAGTTCAAAATAAAATGGTATAGTAATACCTCCTTCATTTAGCATGTTGACAAGAGGCTAAAGAATACTTCTCAGGAATACTAGAAGATTAGACACTATTATAATCTTTAATAAACCACAGCATTGTTACTATAATTTACCCCAAGTCTCACATATCAACAAAAGAAAGCTGGGCAGACAAATGAAAAGCATAAATACATACTAGTATTAAGAAAATTAAGGCAGAACTTTGTATTTAAAAAGTTCTTCACATACAAAGCAAATTGGTTTGGTTATTACAAACTGGTTCAAAGATATCTAAATTAGAATTTTTTAATTATAGAATCACCTTTCATGTAATGAGCAATAAAATATGACAGCCCACATCTTGATTTTTCCAGATATTATTCAATTCTACTTTTATTCTTTCTTCAAATTGGATTGAACCCATAGTCATGGCCTTCCTCCATGGCTAATCTCTGTGCCTTCATACCTTTGTTGAGTGATTGAATAAAATAATTCCAAACAAGTAGTAATTTATAATCTGGTATGTGGTGATAGATCTGATTATAACCAAAAGTAAAATTCTCAGAACACTAAGACTATAAACTGTATTATAATGATCTGTTCCAGAAGGCACTAGAAACATGGCCAGCTTTCCCATTCTGACATCCTACAAAATGCAGTGTCTTCTCTCCAATAAAAAGTGCTAGCCAAAGCAGAAGTCTGCACTGTATACCGTTCCCCTGAATTTATACCTTTCCTGGTTTAGAGATATAAATGTTTTCTTAAAGCCATCCTGGTGTGTTGCTGAGGAAGAAATTAAAGGAGAGTCTGAAAATTAGGTCAAGACAAAAAGAAGCAGTATTTCCATGAGCCACATAAATTTACACATCCCTATTCAAGTCTGAAGGTAACACACATCTTCCAAGCTTTAAAATATATTTTCTCAATTTCACATTTTTTTAAAAAGTTTACTGATAAATGAACTTAAAGCTTAAAATATTTTAAATTTTAATTACTTCACTGTGCACAGTAATAACGAATTAAAAAATAGTTTGGTATTTGGGAAGCCTGTATTCTATTTTATTTTATCTAATAAAAATAATAATTTTTTAACTATATCAGAAAATAGTTATAGAAAATCTCTCAGTGAGGCAGTTTGTAAGTATGGCCAGGTTGCGGGTTCTCATCAAAATTTTACAGGGTATTTTGTTTAAATGTTGTAAGCAGTTCACTGTTATCGAAACAAGTCATTTCTCCCTTCCCAGTGGAACCCCAAATTTTGTTCATGTGCTTCCACCCATGGAATGAATTTTGATTAGAATAGGTCAATCATAATTCCATTCTCTTTGCCAGTGATTGGTTTAGGAATAGGCATGTGATGCAATAGAGGCCAATGATAAATTAAGAAGTCTGCTGGGGTGATTCTGGGAAAGGCTTCCTTGCTCTTAAATAGAAACACTAGAAAGGAGCATTTTCCTTTCAGTTTCTTGATGCTGACTTCTGAATCTGCAACAGCCAGTGGTAACCATGAGGAGCACCAACCTACAAGAAGCTGGAGATGGAGAGAAACAAGAACATGGAGGGCTCCCTGATGACATTACTGAAGCACTCAATTAACCAGCCCTTACCTTTAGACCAGCGGTTCTTAACCTTTTTTGTTCCATGGACCCTTTGCCAGTCAGGTAAAAACCATGTACCCCTTCCACACTATACTGTGTAATATTTAATAAATATATCACACCTGCACCAACACATCCCCACAATAGTGGTTTTTTGGAATTTTCAATTCAAGCTCACAGACCCCCTGAAATCCTTCCATGGACCCCCTGGTTAAGAACACTTGCTTCAGACTTACTGTGTAAAACAATAAATTTTCCATTAAGTCATTTTGTGTTAGGGTGTCTGTTAGTTGCAGCCAAAGACATCATAATACTTCAGAAATAATTAGTTTGGAAAGTTTATGCTCTTATTAACCAAATATTTAAAAAGAAGAAATTAAAGAAACTTAGAATTGATAAGAAAAAAAAAACTTTCAGAATCCAGACTTAAGGGGGCTTTCACAGAAATTATCCCAAACTTGATAAATCTGATCCCTAACACGAGCTGGCTGCTGGCTTATTAGAATTAAAGCCGGGAAGTAGCTGTGGCTCAAGCACCTGGGCTCCCGTCTACCACATGGGAGGCCCTGGTTCAGTTCCCAGTGCCTCCTAAAGAAGACGAGCAACACAGTAAGCTGACACCATGGGCTGGTGTGGCAAGCTGACACAACAAGATGACAGTGAGATGATGCAACCAAGAGAGACAGAGGAATCACAATGAGAGGCACAACAAAACAGGGAGCAAGAGGTGGCTCAAGTGATTAGGTGCCTCCCTCCCATATGGGAGGCCCCAGGTTCAGTTCCGTTGCCTCCTAAAAAAAAAAAGACAAGCAGATAGCAAGCGCAAACAACAGGGGGGTGGGGGGGGGGGGAAGGCGGGCAAAAAAATAAATCTTAAAAAAAAAAAAAAAGAATTAAAGCCACTTAAACACAAAATCAGTCCCAATGTTGGGAAGGAAGGAGGTGAGAGAGTTTTTGTCCTCTGCTAATGCTAAGAAAAGAAGACAAATTACAAATAAACACACTACTTAAATTAAGTTGGTAATATTTAAGGGCAAATGAGAAAGGCACTTCATTATATCTTAGGAGTCTACCTTATTTTCTTAAAGCAGTCTGCTGTTAAATGATTACTTTCATGAAGACATGACCATAAACCCACTTAAAACTGAACTATACAAATATATGAATTAAAAACAACAGAAATACAATGCAGGCTATCTTTAGATTCACAAATATTTACTAAGCATCTAATATGTGCCAGGCCCTGGGGATACAAAGATGAATAAAATATGGACCCTGTGTTCAAAGACCCAGTCTACAATGGAAGACAACACAAACAAATAATAAAAGTAGTACTGGAAGTAGTTACTCACATGCTAGGCACCATGGAATTGTTCTATATGCATAATTATTTAATCTTCACAGTAATTCTATAAAGTTATTTTTCTCATAATTTAAATGAGGAAACATTTAAAGGAATGAGCAATTAACACAAGGTTACATAACCAGTTAAGTGTCAAAATCAGTATTCTAGTTCCAGTTTGCCTAATGGTATGCATCTAACTAATCCCAGAGTAAAAGGAAAGATACGCAATAGAGAAGACTACCAGAAAGAGTTAATATCTAAGCTGAGCCTTAAAAGATGAATAGAAGTTGGTAAAATTAGGGTAAAAGAAGTTCCATAGTTGTCTTTTAAAAAATTTTGTGTATGTGAAAATACCTAGCACAGCCAATGCTGACCCAAAGTATAGTATGTGTACCACTGATGATACATTATACAATATTTGTTAAAACTTATTATAAAATAATTTCAAATTCAAAAATTATGGGAATTGTACAAATAACTCTTATATAACCTTCATCTATACTTACCTATTAACATTCTACCACAATTTGTTTTCTCTTTCACTATATATGTACATATATAACTATTTTTTATAATTATTGCTGAGCCATTTGAGAATACATTACAGATATCAGTACTCTTTCCCACCAAATACTTGAGTATGTTATTGCCTAAGGACAAAATCATTGTCTTTAATAACCACAGTACCTTCATTAATTAAGAATATTAACATTGATACAATAGTATTATCTAATCTACATTCCATATTCAAATTTGCAAATTGTCTCAATGATTTTCTTTATAGCATCCCCTGCTCTGGCTCTCAAGATCCAATCCAGGATAACACATTACATTTAGTTGTCATGTTTCTTTAGTTTCTCTTAATCTGGAAAAGTTTCTCAGTCTTTCTTTACCTTTTATAATAGTGACTCTTTTAAAGAATACAGGCTAGTTTCTTTGTAGAATTTGGGTTTATGTTTCCTAATGATTAGGTTCATGCATTCTCTTTTTCAGTAGGACTACACATGTGATGATGTATCTTTCTCAGTGCATCACGTCGGAAAGCACATGATAATTTGTAGTTGAGACAATTTTAAGTGGCAAATGCATTTTTTTATTTTAATAATTTTATATTTAAATTAACATATAAACCCATGGTTTTATAAATTAATAAGATGAGGCTAATTTTTTAAAAAGTCAATGTACGGGAGTGGATGAGGCTCAAGGCGTTGAGCTTCTGCTTCCCACATGGGAAGTCCTGGGTTCACTCCCCGGAGCCTCCTAAAAAACAAAAAAGCAAACAAGCAAACAAAGAAAACACCAATTCAGGGGAGCTGATGCGGTAAGTGGTTGAGCACTGGATTCCCACATACAAGGTCCCGGGCTCAATCCCCAGCCCCAATACCTCAAAAAACTAACAAACAAACAAAGCCAATATAAAGAAAATTTTAAATAAAATTGCTCAGGAAGCATTAATATTAACACCACTACATGTGATACATAGACTAAACCAAATTCAAGAGAGCACTGTGCTAATTTCTACAAGGAAAGAAGGTAAAAAATGCTGATGACTTTATTGCAGAAACTCATCATAGTTTGTTTTTTGTTTCTTGTTTCTTTTTGAGGGATACCTTTGTGCATTTGGAAGAGATAGCAAACCTTCTTTCAGTTATCAATGGATACATGAGATAAGAGAGAGTGGATTGCAATATAAAACATTTTCTAGAAGGATACTATGTAGCAAGACTGTTTATCTCCTCTGCTAGCAATTCACTCCCCACACCTCACAGAAAGCCTTTTCCACTTTTGCATCTGGTTCTTCCTAAAGTGCAAAATTACACAGACTTAAGTAACCCATAATAAAGTAAAGGAAAGTCCACTTCAGGAGATTTCTTCCAGAATCTAATGGAAGCAGATAGGGGGGTTAGTGATCCCTTAGAAATTGTGAGAAAGCAACAGGTTAAAAGATTAAAGACCATAAGAACCCCCAGAAAAATATTTATATGTCAATATATCTTTTAAGCAATATAGGAAAATAATATTACTATTTCAAAGGAATAATATATGCATTAAATATAATGAAGGACGGATTTGTTATATTAATAAAACTGGCTCAATTTTATTCTTTCAAACAATACCCCAATATCAAAGAATCATCTTTAACTTCTTTATACCACCATATTGCATGCATTTCTTTGCATAAACTATATTATACTTTGACAGAATAATAAGCATGTTTAATATCAATGAAGGTTCAAAGATAATTATCCTACAAACTTGTTTAAATGATCCTAACAAAATTCTTCAATAACACTTAGAAGAGAGCATAGTAAACATTTGTAAATTAAAATAGTATTTGTACTTAGGTTTTTTCCCTATCTTATAATTAGCATGTTTTCATCCCTAGTTTTGTGGTTGACATCACTTTTGCTCATTTTTCTACATTCCTTCTTGGAATGTAAGCTCTACCCTCGTGGAGCTTACATTCAAGCATAGAAAACATCTT
Organism: Cabassous unicinctus; assembly: GCA_029593785.1. Taxonomy (NCBI): domain Eukaryota; kingdom Metazoa; phylum Chordata; class Mammalia; order Cingulata; family Chlamyphoridae; genus Cabassous; species Cabassous unicinctus. The sequence goes on along the minus strand of JAQZBX010071884.1, from coordinate 765 downwards.
TGAAGAGCTAATGATGAAATTTATTATTTAAATATAAAATGGTTTGGGGGAAAAAGAAAAATAGTGGTCGTGAAAGAAACCTCTAAATTCCCACACAGGAAAACCAGTGTTAAGTTTTGATAACAAAAGGTTTTCCTAAAATAGCATAAATTCACAGAAACTGTTTGTGAAGCATTTTTTCTGCATTTCTTTGTTAATTTCATGATCTTGCTAAGGTAAGTTGTTTCTCTTTGCTCTTTTCTAGGAATCATGAAGAATGTTGCCCCTTTATACAAGTCAAAAATAAAACAAAAATATTCCGTTAGAGAACATTTTCCTACCCAATGAAATAACCCTGATAAAAGGATAACTTCAAATATGATGTATAGAATCTAGCTAAACTCCAGATTTTTGTGCATGGTGTTTTTTTGTTTGTTTGTTTGTTTGTTTTTCAGTCTTCTATTAGGCTTTTTCCTACTTCCTCTGGTCTTTCATAACTATAGACTGAGAATTCACAATCCCCTCTCTCTGGTTTTCCCAAACAAAAAAACATTAAAGTAGGACTGTTTAAGGATGGAGGTTTCAATGTGTGTGTGTGTGTATACACTAATAAACTTTAGTATATACAAAGTGAGACAGACTTATAAAGGCAGCATTTTAACAAGAAAAACACTCTGAACTGATGAAAAAATAAAGAGAAATTTGACAAGGGAATTTTATAATCTATTCTAGATAATGTTTCAAACACTGTTAAATAATGGGAAACAGTGAAGTTGCTATCTTAAT
>JAQZBX010071883.1:0-15114 GCA_029593785.1 Cabassous unicinctus | reverse complement strand
AAAAAACAACACAGAAAAAAACCATCCAAGATTAAGTGGTTTTATTCCAGAAATGTAGTGATATTTAATTAATGGAATAGACATTGATATATATTGTCATGTCACCAGTTCAAAGGAATAAAACATATGGTCATCTTCATAAGTGGCAAAATGACATGCTATATAAATTTTTTAATAGAGTAAAAAATATATTTCCTTTCAGTGGAAAAATTACTCTCTCCAAAGATATATCAAGTTGAATATTGAAACTAATAGAATAAATCCATTAAAGGAAACAGCAAGGATGACTATCATAAACACTTTGTTTGAACCCATCAATAAAAGTAAAAATTTAAAGAAATAAGTGTATAAATATTGGAAAATTGAAAACGTATTTTCAGCAGCTTTGGCTCTATGTCTGCCTGCTATATTTCAGAGAATTAAATAAAATTCTCAATGAAACAGCAAGAAAATTAAAGGTGACTAGTTGTAAAATTATTACAAAAATGTCAATAACTTTCTGGATTAAAAAATTCCCAAATAAATGGAAGAAAAGTGTCAACTTTGCACTTTAAAGGAACTGCAAATATACTTTAAAAATAAACTAAAAATAAATGGAAAGTATTTATTTGAGAACAAACACATTCCTCTGTGGGCCAGTAAAAGAAGAATTAAATACATCATGGCAAAATGCCTTATATTTGAAATGAAAGAGTTTCAAAAAAAAAGGTGTCAAATATTGCAAAATGGCTCTGTAAATTTGAGCTACCTCCCAAATGATCCAGCATTTGCTGAAAATTAACAATGCTTAATTGAAAAAAAGAAAGATGGTTGAAGACCCAAAAAATGGTGGAAGAAGTGGGGAGGGATATGGGGAAAATAAGTGAGGAGGGCTTGTAGTGAAGGTATATCCAAGAGTTTTCCACACATTTTTTCTTATTTTCTTACCTCATATTTTTAATCTAGTTTCTGTTACCATCATTTCATTGAAATAGCTCTTGTAGGGATCAGCAGCAAAATTCCCAAATCAGATAAAAACATTTTAAGTCATATTGTCTACGTGACCTAAAATTCAATACTATTTCCTTCATCTATTGACATTTTAATTTTGGTTTTTGACAAACTACCTTCCAGGTTTTCTCCTACATTCCCTTTACTCTGTCTCAGTCCCTTTTCATGATATTGCAGCCCCTCTCTATCTGGTGTTCTTTATTTACTAATTCAGTTAAGACTTATGGAGTAATACTATATGCCCAGGTGACCAATGGGTACTGAAGATGCAGTGATGAACAAGGTAGAAGAATTTATTGCCTTCCATTTACTGTATTTTATTGATCAATACATATCTAAGAAAAAAGAAAATTAAACAAGATAACCAGAGTAATGAAATTTGGAAGAGAAATATATGGGGTATGAAAGGACGACTGTAAATCTGATGAAATTTACAGTGATTTAGACAACAGCTGAAAAAGGTACTTTAGACAAGGGAAACCAGATGTGAAAATTTCCTGAGGATGAGCTAGTTTGACAAGATGGTTGAACAAGAAAGGAACCATGTGCCAGGACCATTGTGAGCAAGATGGTCAGTGGTGGAGCCTGGTTGGTGAGGTAGACCAGAGTGACGTGTGGGAGTGGCATTAAAGGACGTGGTTCCTATGTGGACTGTGTTAGAGTTAGGAACTGAACCATGACAGATGTTATTGAAGGTGTGAAATGTCACTCTGGTTTTTGGCTGAAGAATGAATTATAGGAAAAGTAGAGCAAATGTGGAAGGAGGAATGACAATTAGAAAACATTGCAAAGATTCTATTGAGAGTCCATTGATTCAAAGCTAATTTTATCAATTTAAGTCTTCTGCCCATTTTTTAATTGGATTGATTGCCTTTTTATTGTTGAGTTGTATGATCTCTTTATATAACATGGAAATCAAACCCTTATTGGATATGTGGCTTCAAAATATTTTCTACCTTTGTGTAGGCTGCCTTTTCACTTTCTTAACAAAGTCCTTTGAAGCCCAAAAGTGTTTAATTTTGAGAAGGTCCCATTTATCAATTTTTTCTGTTGTTGCTCATACTTTGGGTGTAAGGTTTAAGAAACCCCCATCTACCACAAGATCTTGAAAATGTTTCCCTACATTTTCTTCTAGGAGTTTTATGGTTGCCACTTTTATATTTAGGTCTTTGATCCATTTTGTGTTAATTTTTGTTTAAAGTGTGAGATGGAGGTCCCCTTTCTTTCTTTTGAATATGGATATCCAGTTGGTTGGTACTGTTAGCTGTGGAGGCTGAAGTTGCCCGTGGTGCCCCAGGAACTGATGAAGCTTTCCCCACCTTTCTCCTCTAGCAGGGGTGCTGACAAAGCCACAGCCATGGGCAGTAATCCAATCCTTGCTTGCCAAATCCATCTGTAGGGATGGAGCTGCAGGTGCAGGCAGTTAACTAAGTTATGTGGGCTGAAACTGAATGTGGTTGCCTGGAGAGACTAATAAAGCTTTGCCCACCTTCCTCCCCTATAAGGGGCAGGGATGGAGTAGCAGGTGTAGGGACAATCTAAGCCGTGTAAACCAAAGCCATCTGCAGCTGCATAAAGAAATTTATGATGCTCCATCCATCATTTTTCCCTGCCAGGGGTGGGGATGGAACCACAAGTGTGGGCAATAGTATCAGTGCTGCCAAACAGACTGCATTTGCTGGGGGAGACTGGTGCAGCTCTGCCCAGCTTCCTCCTTGGCGGGGGTGAGACCAGAGCCCAGGCTGTGAATCTGGCCTGGGTGGAAAGAAGCCAGTTCCTTCCATCCAGGAAATCACTGATTTTCAATCAGCCCCCCTTCCCCTCCTGTTGGAGGCAGAGTTATAATGGAAGCTGCTAGTGTCCTTCTGTCTTGTAACAGTGCAAACTTTAGCTGTACTTCAGATTGGACTTTAGCCAGCTGAATATACTTATCAATAGCTGAAGTTGGTACCCTGGCCATCTCCTCCTCTCCAGTTTTTGGGAAATGGAGCTTCTAACTCCAGCCAGGGAGAAGCTTCTGAGGCATCTTGCCCTACCAGCAGGGAATGGGTACCCTCCTCCGCAGCATGGAGGGCTCTGCCAATGATTCTACATTGCAGATGGTTAGCATTCTCCTTCCATTCTGCCAAGGATGTTGCAGGGTGTTCTTGTCCTGAGCCCCCAAACAGGTGATTTAGATAGCTTCTGATTATTAACTGCACTGTAGGATGAACTGACTCTTGGAACTCCCTATTCTGCTGCCATCTTATTGTTAGTGATTTTTTTAAATGCCTAAGTACATATCAATGAGGGCAAAAGTCATACAGATTTGAGAAGTGGTGAGTTATAATTTCCAGATGTGCCACTAAGTTGTGGTAATGCACCAAATCTATATAAGCTGGGCATCAAGAGATGATAGGAAATTTTTCCTCATCTTCCCCATATTGGGATTTCTTATATCTTATTCTTTTTTTGTGGTCACCAGACTCTGGAAGTCCTAAAAGCCAAGAGTTTGTTATAGGCTGGTTGTGAGGGACTGGGCACATCCAGCAAGTATTATATAGCTTACATGACTTGCATGATTTAGTCCTTCTAATATTTACTCATTCTGGCTGACTTCAAATATTCTGTAAATAATAATGTGCTAAACATTCTTCTCATGTTTCATGTTTTCTCAAAATTCCAGTTCTTCCCTCTGTCATTTGCCTGGAAAATGCCATGTCATTCTCCATTTGTCTACCATAAATGTGGCTGTTGAAATGTTATTAATTCTTACAGTTTTCAAATTGATAACTTCATATTTTGAAATATAATATACATATACAAAATATACAAAATTATGTCAATAAAATTGATTATGATGGTATCTTTCTTAGTTGTAACTCGTTTGTTTTTTAAGGTAGTGTATTATAATAGATTCCTTGGTTGACTCATAACAGAAAAATTGAATGCTCTCACAGTTGTCCATTCCCTCCTTGAAATATCACCATCTTTTGGCTTGCATAACAACACAGGCCGCAGTGTTACTCTAAATAACTTAACCACTATTTCTCATTCTCACTTACTAGCTCTACTTATTTTCCAAAAGCTCTAAATGGTGATCCTGGAATGTCCTGGTTATTTTTCATTTGTTTTGCTAATTCTGTGATCCTCCCTGTTCTGCTCGGGTGTTTTGCCTCAGCAACTCATACTTGTAGACTTATCAACTGAACTCTTTTGCCATTTGGGTCTTGATGGGATTAACCCAATGAGAATAATGAGAGTCATATTTCATCACTGCTCCTTCCCTGGCTCAAGACCTTGTTTTAGGCAACTACTGCATCCATTCATCACTACATCTCTTGACATTTATCCCCTCCTCCACAGTTCTAATTGTCACTAATCTCTGGGAATATTACTTCTTCCCCTCATCTCTTAGCCAAATGGATAGTAATGGCTTCCCCTGTTGCTAGTCTCTGGGTGTTATACCATTTCTATCTGTTCCCTGAATACCGTCCAGACGTTTGTAAGTATTCCCTTCATTAAAATCTCCCTATTTGAAACCTCTGGAATGATTTTTTGTTATCTGCAGGGAAGCTGAAATATTTTGTGTTGGTACTTAGAATGGGGCCTGGAAACACCTATAACAAGAGTCTATGGCTGCTCTCATATTTTACTCATATATGGATGCCCTGCTTGCAGAGGAAAATAGGACACTAATCATCTGTTTAGTACAGTGGTATCATGATTCCTCAAATTATCATTGTTTGTAAAGTATTATGAAATACTGATAATGGGATAGTTTGGGGATTTAAAATTAGGTACTTGATTGTTAAAGTTCCAGTGGAAGTCAGGGGGAGATGACTGCTGCTGTCTAAATTGGAATGCACAAAAATAGAAGTGGAAAGATTATTTTTAGAGCTATCACCTCACAACTCATGTGTAGAGTAATGAAAATCTTATAGAAACTGTAAAATATACTTTCTTCATATAGCTGAAGGAAAATCATAACTTAGCATCAGACTTAGATTACATTAGTTAGTTGTATTACTTAGTTACAGACTTTGATACATATTGTCTAACCTGTCACTTTCAGTTTGATTGTGTCCTTGCATCTAAGGTGAGTCTCTTGTAGACAACAAATAGATGACTCATGTGTTTTTATCCATTCTATCAATCTATGTCTTTTAATTGAGGAGTTCAACCCATTAACATTCAGTGTTACTATTATAAAAGCATTATTTCATCCAATTTATCCCTTGGCTTTCTGTTCTCATATCTTACTATTGCCATCTTTTAACCCTTTCAATTTCTCTTACTTATGTTCTTCATTTCTACACTCTTCTCCAGGGCTTTAACAGACCTTTTAACATCTCTTGTATATTCTGTCTCTTGGTAACATATTCTCTTAGTTTTTGTTTATCTGTGAAGACTTTAAACTCACCTTCATTTCTGAAGGATAGTTTTCCTGGATAATGAATTCTCAGCTGGAATACCTTAAATATATCATACCACTGCCTTCTTGCCTCCATGGTTTCTGAAGAGAGATTAGCAATTAGGCTTATCAAGGCTCCCTTGTAAGTAACACATTGCTTTTCTCCTGCAGCTCTCAAAATCCTCTTTATCTTTGGCCTTTGGCAATCTGAATAGTATATGTCTCAGAATAAATCTATTAGGATTTATTCTGTTTGGGGTACATTGTCCTTCTTGAATATTGATATTCATGTCTTTCATAAGGGTTGGAAAATTTTCAGTATTTCTTCAAATATTCTTTCTATCCCTTTTCCATTCTCTTCTCCTTCTGGGACACCTAAAACACGTATGTTTGTGCATTTCATGTTGTTATTCAGTTCCCTGAGACCCTGTTCAATTTTTTGCATTTTTTCCTTGTCTCTTCTCCTATGTTTTCAATTTCAAATATCCTATCTTCAAGTTCACATATTCATTCTTCTAATATTTCCAATCTGCTGTTATATGCCTATGACAGTTTGAGATTATTTATGAATCCAAAGAAAAAGATAATGTCTGTAAACTAATATGTTCTTTTGGGTGTGATACTCTTTGATTGTATTAAATTCAGTGAGGGGCCTCTGATTAAGTTTGCTTGATAAAATCAATTTAGAGCTTCTGATTGGGCTCCATCAGTAAGGCATAACTCAGGTTGAATCCCCACCCCCTTGGTGGGATGATATAAATGGATATTTACTCAAGAAGACATACCAGAAGAGAGAGAGCTCTGTGACTTTTGATCCTGGGGCCCCAGGGGGAGATGAACCATTCACCTGATAGTTTGCAGCTGACTTTGGGAAGGGAGCCAAGACTGATATAGAAGGTGCAGAAAGAAATGAGCCCTATGTCAGGAGAGAGAGGAAGCCTTGGGAGACAAGCCCTATGCTAGCCTGCAGCTGAGAGAAAGGAAGCCCAGAGGTGGCAGAGATCAGCCACCATCTTGCTTCAACACATGGAAACTGACTGGTGAGAAAGCAACCTTGAGTTGGACTTTTTAAGGCCTTGTAACTATAAGCTTTTACCCCCAAATAAATACCTTTATAAAAGTCAACAGATTTCTGGTACTTTGCATCAGCACCCCTTTGGCAGACTAATACAATGTCTCTAATGTATTTTTAAACTTATCCATTGTGTCGTTCATTTCCATAAGCTCTGTTAATTTTTTTTGCAGGCTTTCAAATTGTTCTCTAGGCTCACACAGTATCACCTTAAATCCTTTACTCTTTAATCATATTTTCCTTCAGCTCCTTAAATTGTTTAAGGAGGTTTGTCTGAACATCATTTATTAGTTGTCTTAAATCCCGAGTCTCATCTAGAGTCTCGGCTTGTTCCTTTGAGTGGAACATATCTTTATCTTCCTATCTCTTAGTGTGGGTTGTTATCTGTTGTTGATACTTAGGCATCTGCTTATGTTGATGATTTTGTTCTGTTGATCAATTTCTTTCTCTTGCCTAGTGGTTTTATTTCATAGCTCTTTGATTTTTAGTTATTTTTTTTCTAAAACTTTAATATTGCCCTTTTTAAGCTGTTAAAACTGTGTCAGGGAGCTACTAATGGGGCCTGACCAGGCCTGGGAAAGAATGGGAAGAGTGAGTCTGTCTTCTTTTACTTTCCCAGCTGGCTAGCAAATGGTGTTCCTAAACAAACACTTCCATGGAGATGAATCCTCCAATTTCTACTACCTATTCTGAGATAATAAGTTATGGAAGTTATATTCACTGAAGAGAAACCAATCAGCCCTCTGTCATATCATCCCTCTTTGCTGCAAGGAATCTGTCCTTTCCTCCTATCCATTAGCTGCTCAGCTGCAAGTTTTACTGAGGCTGGTTGTCTTGGCTGGGGCCTTGGTGGTGTTGCCAGGTGCAGGGGTATCAACTCAGGGTTTTCCCTTTGGCCTCTCCATCTCTGCATCCATAGTCCCTCCTGGATGATATGTGCAGCGCTTTCTTGGCCTGCAGGGGTCCCCAAAGTAGTTCCCTCAGACTACTTCTATCTGTTCTCCCCTATTTTACAAGAGAGATGTACCCTGCCTAAGCTACATTAACGTCATCTTGGGTCACATCCTAAAACTCTCTTCAATTGAATTATCATGGGTAACACTGTTTCCACTCAAATCCATAAATGATATGTAGACGTTTTTCTTTTCCCTAGCCATAGGACCTCATCCAGTATTATGGAATAGCATACTGAGTTATTAATTGTTGACATCTAATCAGAATGGTCTCCTGAGTTCTAGGCATGATATTTCTGCTTAGAGTTCAAGTAGATATCTCAAACTTAATACATAGCCAAGAGAGCTCTTAAATATCCCCTGTGGTATACTTTTAATTGGGTGGTACACAGAACGTACCACAAGGCCAACACAAGTTTGATTCCAGTTGATTTCAAAATGCAATGTACACTGAAGAGAAAGAAGATGAATAGTTATTGCATGACAGTTATCTTATGTGCAATAAATGGCCAGTCTCAGAAACCAAAGGAAGTATCTGAATGTATGTAGAGCTCAACTCAACTTTATTGCTACATTCTAAATACAGTGAACATTCTGAGTTTAAAGCAAACCAAAACACCTCTTCTCAAAATACAAAAAAATTAATTCAAAATACAATAAAATTAATTCAAAATCCATATCAATAAGAATCACTAATGTTTTAATTTAAAAAATTTATTTCCAGCATTCACCAAAACTTGCAGAATTAATTTGCACATTCAGTCACATATACAATCAAAAAGGAATATATTTCCCATCATAGATTTATTTTTATATTGGTAGTAAGTTCCAAAAATCCCATATTAAAATTTATAAGAATTTCCAAATTTTCAGTAAGCTTTTTAGAGGTCACTTATCTCACTTAAACTGTATAAAATTCTAAAATTAAAACTTTAACTAGGTATGTCATTAAGATCATATGAGGGTAAGCATTTGCAAACTTTAACAGATATGGAAAATTAATGAAAATCTGAATAAATATAAATATTTGCTTTAGTGTAGAGCTTTGCATTCATAAATATTTAATATACCATATCCTTGCTCAAATAGATTATCCAATATCTTATATCCTTAGCAAAACAGATAAGTAATCAATAAGTTTACCTTTGTAGATAAAGGGACTGGAAAACAATAAAATAATCTATTTTTCAATTAGTAAATATTTCTTCATTTTCTCACAGTAAATTATAACTTTGATTATATATAGTGATAAGAGATTATAAATATTAGTGATTTTTATTTTGAGTCAACAATTAACTCTAAGTTTTTTCACTTTACTGTTGATTAAAATTTTCATAAAATTAGTAAAATATTTTATACTTTTAATAGGTTTTTTCTCCCAAAATATGTTCACCTTTAAAAAACTGACGATATTCTGTCATTGAGAAAAAGTAATGTCTCATTGACTCTCTTCATTGTTTGAAAGCAGTGCCCAAACTGTCCATTGCACATAGAAGACACATGAGAAAATTTGTCTAAAGGCAGAAACATAGGCCATGATATTCTGGATAAGCTTTATGGAAATATCATGGACCTTTCCTAGTGTGATCTCCTATCATTTATTATCAGTTTATGTTCTAATCCCAAAAACATGTGGTAAGCAGAAAGTTTTGTTTTTATTGGAAAAAAATCATTAATTTTCTCATAACAAATTAAGCTTCTATGATGTGTCCCTATTTGTATGGTATAAGAGAATTTGTGAATTTTACTCTTCTGAGCTCCCTACATCCACTAAATTCAGCTCACATGTTGTGCACTTTCCAGGAGTCAGCATAATGCTAGTCAGCATATCACTTAAGGTTAAAAGATGAAAATATTGATTTTATGAATAGAACATATTAGAATTATTAGTGCCCTTTTGTTAAGAAATTGGGACCAGGAAGGTAAAAACACTTGGAAAAAGACAAAGGAAGAATACAACATGCTCATTATTTTATGATCTTGTCGAATTCTAGGCCTTATCACTAAGCTAATGTCATGGATTGGGAAATCTGAAAACAGGAAGGAGATGAAATGTTCTTATTAACGTTACAGTGATGAGAATAAACAAGATTGCCCCATTTTGGCATTTGTTGAAATGGAAGGATCTAGTCCCTCTTTCTCTTCTTTCCATTTTTACCAAATTTTTTATAAGAAAACATACAACATTTTGTGACCAAGAATACAGTACTTGCCACACAGGCCAGCAGGAACCCAATGACATCCAGAGAGTGGTACTGAAACCAGGTGAGGTCATGTGCGGCTGGTCTAAGATGCTTGGCTCCTTTGTGGCGCATAACAAACTCAATCCAGAAGACCGCTCGATCCAGGGGCTTTACAGGCTGATCATGGTGAATTCTTGATAACCTCATAGCATTTTCTTTATAACTAGAAGGTATATACATACAGAGAAATTAGGGTCTGTCTTTTTCCCCCCAATAAACGTACATATATGATAAAAGTTATACAAGACATAGGCCATAGAAATATTGAGAAAAAATTAATTCTTGCCATGATGTATAATTTGCTTATTACATCGGTTTTTAACTCTTATAAAGGGGAAGGTAGGGAAGAAATACAATCTTAACAGAGTATAGGCAGTTGCAGGCAGAAAAAAATGGAATAATCTGGTTTAGAATGTTTAGTTTAATTTTTCAAAAATATTTATTTTATTTATTTATTTCTTCCCACTGCCTCATTGTTTGCACTTGCTGTGTCTGTTTGTTGTGTGCTTATCTTCTATTTTTTTTAGGAGGCACCAGGAACCAAACCCAGGATCTCCCATGTAGGAGGGAGGTGCCTAATCACTTGAGCCACCTCCACTTCCCTTTAGTTTTTTGAAGTAGAAATTGTTATACTTTTCCAACACCAAGATGGTTAAAGACCAATGACTGTAGGGGAAAAATCCATTTAAAAGTCCATAATCATAGCTTATAATGCCTTGCTAATTGATGATGACTGGCAAAAGAAATTGTCAATCAATATTAATGAGTCATTTTCTCAATCTCTGAGCTCTTGACTCTGTGATAATCCCTCCTTTCTATTTACTTATATGTTAGTGATGAAAAGGATAGTGTCTCTTTTGATCATGCCAAGATAGGATGCAGGTAAAACTCTAACATAAAAGATGGCATATCCAAGCACATATATTTTGAGTTTGAAGTTAAGTACAAATGTCTTGCTAGTATAAGGGCCTCTAATAACAAGGGAGAATCACAAGGGCAATAGGGATACAATCGATATCACTAATGGTCTCTCAACACTAGGCAGAGGTCTATTTGAAAGGCAAGCCATGTTTTTTCTTGAAGTTTCTTGGCAGCTGACCCAAAATTAGTAGGTTTTACTGTGGTTTTGGGTTGGAAGTAAAAGTTCTAGCCTAAATACATGAAGAACAGGGAAGAGAATTGGTTCATGTACTCTTACAATGTATAGGATTCCGATTTGGAATGATGGAACTGTTTTGGTTATGGATGGTGTTGATGGCAGCACAACATTGTAAATGTAATTAACAGCACTGAAATATATATTTGAATGTGATTAAAAGGGGAAATGTTCAATTGTATATATGGTAACAGAATAATTTTTTTTGAATTCCATGATCCTATACTGCACAAACAGTGAATTCCAAATTTAACCATGGACTATAATTAACAGTACATTCTAAAAATATCCTATCTTTGATTGTAACAAATGTTCCACACCAATGCAAGGACTTAATTATAGGGTGGTTTGAGAGTCCTATATTTTATGCATGATTGTTCTGTAAATCCATAACTTCTGTAATAAAGAAAAATAAATAAGGAGCATTCTACAGAATAGAGTGAAGTGAAAAATATCATACAACTTCCTGCTCTGATATTGTATAAAATGAATAAAATCATTAGCACCTAACAATGCATGGAATGGTAATGGCCTAATTCATTAGACATCAATACCAACCTTTAAAAGAAACAAAAGATTGTAGTAAGATTTAAGATTTTTCCCAGCTCTCAAATTAATGATTTCTATAATATCCTAAAATTATGAAATACATCTATATGAGACGAATCAACTGAATGGAATGCAGCATGGGAGGGAGACATGAACAACCAGGACTGAATCTGTGAATGATCCAAGTCAAGTGTTGAGTGTCTTCCCTGTTGGAAAGACTGCACTGGCTCCTTGGCCTTGTAAGGGCATTCAACAGATGTTTTTAGCACTCTAGTTCCACTCAGAAAAGCTACACAAAATTCCAGCTGAGCTCACCTTCTCCACTATCTCTTGAATTTCAGGATTCTGAAAATGTGTGGAATATTATATACACCCTTCAAGTTTTGGCTTTGAAAAAAAATAATTGATTTTGAGAAAATGTGGAAAGAAGTTTAAATATAATGCTCCTACACAATATCAGAGCAAATATTTGGAGAACAAGATTAAAAAACAGGGCCTGGTAACCACATCCACTTTAGCACAGGGAAAAAGATAACAATGACAGATAGAGAATGCAATTAGGTATAATATATCACCCAAAGAAGAGAAAAATTGAAGTATAATATGTATGTTTGTTTAATTAAATAAGAAATCTTATTATAAAATAAATAGATGGTAAAAGAGAATTGGTGAGCTATTGAAATAAATTGAGTTAAAATAATACTTTACAGACTTAGAGCAATTAGAAACAGCAAGCATTGTTCATGTGGAAAAAAGTCATTTTACTAAATTTGAAGAAATATTTTATAAAATCACAGTGAATTAGGAAGAGTAGAAATGGATTAGAACAATTACAAATATAATAACAGAGAAGTAAAACAAACCAAAATATCTCAAAAAAGGTTAAACTGAAACCTGTGGTCCCCGATGGAGAAATAAAAAATGAGGGGAAAAGGATGTTCTTACACATAAAAAGTAAAAATAAGTACTGATAATAAAAGCTGAATTTTTATCCAGTTTTTACATTGTTGTAAAGACACACTATAAACCAGAGGAAAATGCATAAAATAATTGATATAAGAATGTACCTTAAGTTTCTGAATTAAAGAATAATGATATTTTCCATCTTTAAAAATAAACTCTTAAAAATAAAAGAACCAGACAAGCCTCAGAAATTCTATCACAACATTCCTAGCCAGAAGTCTAGGAGCAATATTTACAAAGTACTGAAGGAAAGAAAGTGACACATAGATATATTATACTTAGACAGTGGTCATTCCCACATAAAGACAATGAGCAAATATCATTAAACATCACAGGAGTTTAATATCATGAATATTTACTGAAAAAAATTCCATATATTTTTTGAAATAAAAGAATCTCTGTTTGAAAGACTGATAGTGAACATGGAAAACCTTCAAATATAGGGGAAAAAAGCTTAAAAACTGTAAGGATAATTAATGTCTTAATATTGATAAATTAAAATTATCATATAGGTAACAAAAATTGGAATTGTTACTTCCATAGCAGTGATTTAAGTGAGAATTACTAAATTTAAATCACATAGAGAAGAATAATGATCCAAAACTTTGTATATATATACCATATTAGTTATTTTAGTGAGATCTTTTAGAGAAAAAATTGAGTATAAAGTTCAATAAAGCTTATAGCTTCATTTCAAACTATATCAGGTAAATCAACTTATATTACAATTTTATTTTTAATATTCACACATAGTGTCAATATTATTTATATAATAATTAACTACTCGGCATCTCTCATCTCTGTAAGTATGCATATATTGATTAATGGTATGCACTCAGTGTTGGTAGTAATTTCTGAAAGATTAAGATTAGATGAATTAACACTTCCATTTCTGTCCTTACCGAATATTTTATAATTCATAAATGTGTGTGCATATATATGTATTTACAAAACTAAACATATCATCAGAAAAAAACTGAGATTTTTTTTAATAACCATATTTATTGTTTGGAAAATATTTTGATAGGCTATTTGAAGTCATCATGTTTTATTTCAATTTCAGTGAAGGACTTAATCTGTTGGGAAATGAAAGAAGAAAGTGATTTTTATAATTGTCATGTTATGTTAGTTATTTGAAAATCAGCCAATTAGGGTGGAGACCCAAACAATAACCAAAAGAATATTGAATTCCCATCCTGTGGAGTTCTGCTACATTCTCTATTAGAATGCCAAGAATCTCCTGAGTACATGGGCAGTGCCTAGTGAAACAAGACAGACTATTATGACAGGCCCTTGATATTCATAATTGAAGTTATGGTCCTTTTCTTGTGGAACTGAAAATTAGCCTAGTATCATATATTCCCTAAGAGTTACCTCCTGAAAGCCTCCTTTTTGCTCAAATGTGGACTCTCTAAACCAAACTCAGCATATTAAACACACTCTTCCTGGCATGGGACATGACTCCTGTGGAAGAGTCTCCCTGGCACTGAGGGATTATTACCAAGCACCAACTAGCAATGCATCTGGAAAAAAATCTTGACTAAAAGGGGGAAATATTAAATACAAATACGTTTTTATGGCTAAGAGATTTCAAAATGAGTCAGGAGGTCATTCCAGAGGTTACACTTATGCACATCTCAGCAGGATCTCATTGATTGTCATAATAAAGAGGACCTCAAATAGTGAGGCTCCAGAAGGCTCTAGAGACATCTAGACACTATAGGCAGATCAGACAATCTCAGGAATTTGGCACCCAGTCAGTGGGCCTTACTTTGGAATTTATGCTCCCCAGTGTAACAAACTTAGACTCATTTATAGTTTCCCTACACATGGCTTTTCTGCCCCTTTTATTAGAACCTATAATTAGCACTATACTTGATAAATATATAAGCATATGTTCTAGAGACTTAAATCTTTGGTCTGTTCATTTGCCGATTGAGCCCTGAATCTCAGAGAGTTGCCACACCTACTCTCTAGTTCATTGTACTCAGGGCAACTAACAGGGAGATGATGATGGAAATGCCCATCCTAAGTAATAGAGGGTGTCTGCAACTGCAAGGAAGATAGTTCCATCCATCTGCCCCATGGAATCAAAGGCCCCCCTCAATTAGAAACAAAGTGGGCATCACCATCCCAAAATCTTCAAGATTGAGGAATGAGCAATGGACTAAAGTAGACTTATTATTATTCTATCAATGGAAGAACTTTTATCATTGATATAAAGGCAGTAGATGCCAGAGTTCTGAGGGGACAGAGAGGGAAGTATAGGTGTAACATGGGGGCATTTTCAGGACAATGGAATTTCCTGCATGACATTGCAATGACGAATACAGGCCATTGTGTGTTTTTTCATAACCTATAAAATTGTGCAGGGCAGAGTGTAAACTATAATGTAAACTGTAGTCTATGGTTAGGAGCAGTGCTTCAATATGTGTTCATCAATTTCAACAAATGTACCATATTAACGAAAGATGTTGTTAATGTGGGAAAGTGTTTGAGGGGGAGGGGTGGAACATATGGAAATCCCCAATATTTTTTATGTAACATTTATGTAATCCAAATCTTCTTTAAAAATAAAAATAAAATAAAATAAAACATGATATTGGACATTTTCTATCCGATGGTTATCACATTCATGGTGACCCTTTCAGTCATACTTACAAAGGTTCATTAATGACTGTTTTCAAAGCTCTGAACAAATCCTCACTTGTCATTGTGTTCATGTTCACTTCCACAGCTGCTCCTTTGGCTTTCATGTGAGCAATATTATCAGGCTGATCAGCAAACATGGGAAC
>JAQZBX010071882.1:0-15163 GCA_029593785.1 Cabassous unicinctus | reverse complement strand
GTGCCCTCACAAGGAGGGTCGACGTGCCCTCACAAGGAGGCCTCGGGACGCGAACCCGGGCCTCCCATATGGTAAACGGGGGCTCTATCCACTGAGCCACACCCGCTTCCCTAATTTCACTTCTGATTTCCTCTTTAACCCATTGATTGTTTAAGAATGTGTTGTTTGATTTCTACTTCATTCTGTTGCAGTAAGAGAATATACATTGTATGATTTCAATATGTTTGAATTTACAGAGACTTGTTACCTTACATTTGGTAAACCCTGAAGAATGATCATGTGCATTTGTGAAGAATGTGTATTCTGTTTTTGTTAGATGAAGTGTTCTTTATATGCCTGTTAGGTCTAGTTCGTTTAGAGGATCGTTCATGTCTTATATTTCATTATTGATCTTCTGATTAGATGTTCTATCTGTTATTGAAAGTAGTGTGTTAAAATCTACTATTAATGTAGAACCATCAATTTTTCCCTTTGAATCTGTTAGTATTTGCTTCATATATTTTGGAGCTCTGTTGTTAGGTGCATATATATTTATAATTGTTTTATCTTTTTGTGGATTTGCCCCTTTTATCCATATATAATGACTGTCTCTTAAACTGTTTTTGACTTGATGTCTATTTAGTATAGCTACCTAAGCTCTCTTTTGGTTAATACTTGTATTGTTTAGAAAGTTCATGTTTTCTTGATTATTCTTCCTCTTGATTATTCTTGCTAGTAAAAGTTTAGGTATAGATAGCACAAAATGCCCGCATTTATAATTGGGACACAAAATACCAACCATCAAAAATAAGTATAAAGATTGAGGTAAAAATCCCCCAAGTTCCTCTACATTTTTTGTTTGAACTCAGGAACTGAGACTGACTCAGTTGGCCTACTTTTGGCTTCTAGGAGACTATTTTTAGGAATAGCTCAAATACTGTTCTGGTTAAGTAACATCATCATTTTTTGATTCTTGAAATTCAAGAATCAGAACAAAGTCTAGTAAATCAATTATAAGAAATGATATTTTGAGAAATATTACTATATTTTTGAAACAAATTATCTTGCTCTATTTGGCCTTCCTGCTAGTAAAGCATCATGATGCTTTAAGAGCTTTTCAATAAGACTACAAGGGGCAGGCTATATCTATTGATAGCTATTTGTTTTTCCTGATAATCTGATCATCTGATCAGATCACATGACTCTCCCATCTGTCTTTTTTTTTAAAAAAAAAACAATTTATTGAAGCATATCATTCATACATGAACATACACAAACCATAAGTGTTCAGTAAACATTGTGATCTTACAAAACAAACATGCATAACATCATACAGAGCTCCCATACATCACCCCACCACAAACATCCGCATTGTTGTGAACCATTTGTTAACAAATCATGAAAGAGCATCGTCAAAGTATTACTACCAACTATAGTCCGAATCCTCCTCTCCTATACATTTTTCTCAAGGATTCATTTATCCATTTTTACAACCCTCCACACCCCACCCCCTTTTTTGCTGTTTCTGTGTTCATTCGCTGGGCAACTTTCTGTGTCCGTTTCCTGCCCTCTCTTCTCATCCTTCTCCTCCTGTCTTCACTGGGATTTGATCCTCGAAACCTCCAATGTGGGAGAGAGGTGCCCTACTACCACCTGCGCCACCTTAGTTCCTGGTTTTTCGGTGCGTCTCGTCTTGGCTCTCCCCTGTGTCACTCTCCTGTTACGTCATCATCTTGCTGCGTGGCTTGCGGGGCCTGGCAGCACACCCACGGACGGGCCTGACGGCTCACCCGCTCGCAGGGCCTGGCGGCTCACCTGCAGATGGGGCCTGATGGTGCACTGGTGCACGGGGCCTGATGGTGCACTGGTGCACAGGGCCTGGCGGCCCACGTGCCTTCTATATTATTTTTTAAAATTTATTTTTACCAGGAGGTCCTGGGGATTGAACCCAGGTCCCTCCATATGGGAGACAGACACCCAACCACCTGAACCACATTCATCCCCCTGCTGTATCTCTTAAGGTTGACCAAAGATACCCAAAGTTACAGTCTTTTCCCATACAGGATAGTCATAATAAATCAGGTTTAGTTTATCACTAGCATTCTAAAAACCAGACCTAGAGAGAAAAGCTAGGTCTGGGGACACATGTATGGTTTCTAATACAGCGAATGTTTAGCCTACCCTGATTATCACAAAATCAGGACAGTGAGAATATTCGCACACCCTCCGTCTTTTAACCTGTAAATCAAACTGATAAGGATTGTCATTCTGAGGGAGGCTGCCAAAATTCTTAATTTTTTTTGGACCGCCCACACTTTTTTTATATGTCTTCTTTTTTTTTATTTTGAGGTACCGGGGCTGGGGATTGAACCTGGGACCTCGTAAGTGGAAAGTTGGCACTCAAATACTGAGCCATATCGGCTACCCTGAGTTGGTTTTTTCGTTTTTTGCTTGTTGTTTGTTTTTGTTTTTAGGAGGCACCAGGAACCCACTTGCTTCCATGTGGGGAGCAGGTGCTCAACTGCTTGAGCCACATCTGCTCCCATCTTCAATTTTGATACTTCTTCATCTTCTGTGTGTAGATATGATATATAGAAGTAGCCAAATGTCTTTCACAGCTTAATTGAGTACTTTTTTGGGTCAAAAATATGCGATAGACCATTGGATAATGGGCCAATTGCATGGCTTATAAATTCTTCCTGAAATCAGTCCCAGAGATACTTACGACTTTGAATGGTGACGTTGCCACCATACCTTTTCTGAAGGGACTAAGCTTGTTTAGAAGTTTTTGTATAACTTTTTTTTTTAAGTAAAGCAAAACACTTTTTATTACACTATGGTAAACCCTATACATATATTCTAATTATTAGGTAATTTTATTAACTTGCCTCTTACATTATACAACTCAAAATATCCATATTATATGTACATGGTCTCAAGTCATGTTGTTTGATATTTTGTGACTTGTGATAGGAAGGATATTTTGAATTGCTAAGAAACAGCTGCAGTTATATTTAAGTGTTTTAGTTTAAGCCCACCTACTACATTAAGTGAGTAGGCAAGTCATCCATCCTTATGTGCTTTTAAAAAATTATGCTCAGAAGCACGATTGGGCGAACCAATCTCTGGCTGTGTCTTTTTATTTACCTTAATAAGAATTAAGTTAGGACATTATTCCTGATGTTTGGCTGTTCTTTAATCATTGTAAGTATTACCAACTTCACATGTATGTATTCCCAAAAAGTAAATAAGTTTTTGTAAAGAAGGTCATAATTTAAATGCTTTGCAAAGCAACCTCCTGATTTTTTTTAACTTCAGAAACCTTGTATGAGAAAAACAAGCACTTCTTTTTACTTAGTGTTTATTTATAGTTCTTTGAAATAATTATATCTTTATAGTAATATCATGTGCTCCATTTGTGGGTTTTGCCTTGAAAATGAGAAATTTTTGCATTTGTCATGTAGAGAAAGAATATTTTGAGCTCCATGTCTAGGGTCCACAAACTCTTGCTTTTCAGCTTCCTAAGTCAGCTACATGTGGACAGAGAATTTTGTTTCCTATTTATTGCTTTATTCCCAGCATTTGGAACAGTGCCTGACACATAGTAGGTGCTCAGTAACTATTTATTGAATGAAGGTACCATGAATGCTGATTAGTTGTCACCTGTAGTATTTTCTTCAGTTCATGGTATCATACTGTTCTTTGTTTTAAAATTCCCAGAGAAGAGTGGTCAGGTTTAGTATAAAGAAGGGGAGGAGATGGTCGATGGTAGATATCCTCAGTAAAAGGCCATCCAATTCATCCGTGTCCCCAAATAAAAAGGCCATCCAATTCATCCGTGTCCCCAAATAATAGACTCCTAGAATTGAAGAATTTCTGCCTAGCTCTCTGGAGTTGGGTGGGCTGCCTTGAAAGCCTTCGCTAATAGCAGTCAAGCCTGTGCCTGGCTACCTGTGGGAGGGGTGCTGTGAAATAGTCAAGTCTTGGAATGGAGTCCTGACCACATGCCTTTAAGGTTGCTCCTGAGATTGTGACAAAGTGAACTTGTTCTCTTTTAGAAGAGTACACTTAAAACGAAGGAAAGGTTTGGAGTTTTGGATGAAGTTCTGAAATGTGAAAAATTAATAGCATATAAAAGACAATATTGACAGTAATAGCATATGTGCTCACACCAGAAACACCTGGATGTCTTCTCAGAGGCTCTGAAATTTTGTCAAGCAAACTTAATTGTTGCATATTTATAGCCTCTTCTGCATTCCCCTAAGATGGTACTTTTGAGTAAGGGGAATAGTTCAAATACAGCCACTGATAGTAAGATGTCACAGATTTTTAAAACTTTGGTAGTCACTGGAATAACATGTAAGTGGAGATGATAACAGGCCTTTTGATCACTCTTATCTTCCATTTCTCACCAGTATTTTAAATTTTGAAATAGATACTTGGTTTCTGCAAAGAAGGAAATTGACCTCCATAGGACAGAAACTTAGAGCAATGTAATTGAACATTTATAAAACTTAAATATTGATTAACTTTTCAATACTGAACTTTTCTGTTTTTCCACATATTCTAGGTTACTCTAGAAAACTATACCAATTCTAACTTGTCCAGGAAGTCTGTTCTGCTGCTTTAGGATTTAACCTGTACAAAGCTTTCCATTCCTGTACTTGCAAACAGCCATAGTGTTAGACTGTTTTCACTTTGGCCTACTCAAACAGGTAGACTGTTTTGACTCTTACACATGATTTTATGACTTTAATTGGTCATAGCTGATAATGCCGAGTACAGCCTCTGAGGAATGAAATAACACGGGGAAAATATTGAATGGAATAACCAAGGCATACTGACAGTCCCTAAGACGTATCCATGAAATGGTTAATACTTACTTAAAGTGAAATGGGGGACTATGAGAGTAAGTAAACATTATTATTAGTAAACATACTTTGTTCAGTTTCTGAGATAGAAAAACTAGTAAACGACTTTGAGAAATGCGTGAAAGCAGAAGATAGGTTATTTTAACTGGAGGTGGACTATTGTTTTGTCCCAGTCTTTCACTTAGACCACAGTGGAACTAGACAAGGATTCTTATCTTCTTCTTGCATCCTACACTAATGGCATGTGCCTGAATATGCAGTGCTGTGCTGCAGAAATAGGGTTGGATAGTGCAGAGGGTTTTGCCTTCTAGGTGTATTTCCTTCCTGTCTTTAAATTCATCAAAAGTGAATCCAGGGAGCAGGTGTAGCTCAGTGGTTGAGCGCCTGCTTCCCATGTACAAGGTCCTGGGTTCAACCCCTGCTTCCTCCTCAACAAAAAGTGAATCCATACTTATTTCCCCCCTATATTCCAAGCACTTTGAAAGTAGGAAATATGTCTTATTTTTGTAGTGTTCTCTATTACATTTAACATTGTAATTGGACTATATGTATACATTTATTTAGTTGTACATTTTATACAACTGCACTTGTACTTCAGTAGAGCACAATCAAAATGCATGGAAAGGTAAAGATGGGGGTTTTAATATCTCAAATCCTTTGAAGAATAACTTACTGCTTTATAGTGAAAAGAAATCAATCTTGGGCATTAATTTTGTTCTGTGTTTTTAAATATGAATGCACTAAAGCAGTCATGGTTATTTAACACATAATGGCAGTAATTATAATTAGTTCAGTGACAATTCTGGAGTATTGGGGGTTTCCCCCGATTATTCGATAAGCAGAATAATATCAGTAGGGATAGCTAACATTTATGGATTGCTCACTTATGTGCCAGGCACTAAACCAAGTACTTTGCATAGATTATTTCTTTCAATTCTTACGGTATGAGCTGTATACTATACTGCCCTCATTTATCAGATTTGGAAGCTGAAGCTTAGGTATCAGAGGTTACACAGCTAGTGAGTAGTCCAGGCAATATTCGAACCCAGGTAATGTGACTCCAGAGCTGATGGGCTTAATCAATATGCTATAGTACCTCCTTTAGCAGTGCTTACCATTGATCTCCTAACTCTTTGAGAAACTTTGCATTTCATTTATCTTTAGAAATGGACTAAAATACTCATAGAACCTAGGCTTCACAACCTGTTAATAAAAGGAAAGACCCTAGGTTTATGAGGATCTTAAATGCTTCTAGAAATTGTTAGCCAAAACTTACTTTTTTAAAATGGTTAAAGGAACTGGGGTGTTCAGTCTAGAAGAGAAAATTCTGATTTAATGTCTGACTGGTAGAAGAATGAAGGATGCCCTGTGTGAAGCTGAAGACAGAACTAGAACCAGAGGGTGAAATTTGTGGGGAAATATATTGGCTTTGTTCTGAGGAACAGTTGTCAATATCTGCAATATTGGAAAATGATTAGAATTACTTTTAGGGAAAGTGAACAGTTCACTTGCACCACTAGTAAACAATTGCTACTAGTCAACCTTGACCAGGGTACTATAAAGGTTCAAGTGGTTTGTGATGGGGACTGACTGGGTAACGTAAAAGCTCTCTTCCAACTTTGGTTAGGTTTGTTTAGCTTAGTTAAGATCCATCATGCCTAGACTTTCCACTCAATGTGGATCTTGAACTTAAAAGTAATACACAGGGGGATTGTGAGAAGATGGCATCGGAATAGGCAGGGCCCAACTCTCTTACAAAAACAGTGGAGAAAGGGCCCAAAAGCTGTCCAAGGAACCGGCTTTAGGGGTCAGCAGACGAGGACAGTGCTTCACAACTCCCAGGAGGGTGAGGGACAGAGACATGAAGAACCTGAAGCAACTAATGTGTGATTCCAAACCCCCGCAGCGGAGAGGAAGGGCTCCCTTCTCTGACCTCCAAGATATTAAGCTGGGTTAAAACCCCTGGCACACTGCAGCCAACTGAGAGGAGAACAGACGTCTTCCTCCCTGTCAGCTGTTTCAAGGGAGAAGGGAGATGGAGTCAGGGGGCTTTTCTTCAGTGAATTTGGCCAGCAGAGCCCACTTTGAATCTCGGCTCTGGACAGACTAAAACACAGGAAAATGGAGAGTGAAACATCTCTGTGCAAAGGTGTGCTCACGGGTGCCTCTACTGGCTGGTCTGGGAATTGCATGGACAAAAACTGCTATTAGCACTCTGTGTACCCTAACTCCTGGGAGAAAAATCTGTGCCACATTAGTGAGTCCTTAGCCCAATTTTGATAACTTAAGCTGGGCAATTTTAAAGATTTTAAATATATCAGAGGCACGTAAAAGCAGGTTTGAATTGCTCGAAGACAGAATTAGTGATCACAAAGACAGATCATCTGAACTAGAAAAGAAAGAACAGAAAGAAAAGAGAATGGAAAAAATGGAACAGGGTCTCAGGGAATTGAATGACAATGCAAAACACACAAACATATACATTATTGGTGTCTCAGAAGGAGAAGAGAGTGGAAAAGGGGGAGAAAGAATATTTGAGGAAATAATGATTGAAAACTTCCCAACCCTTATGAAAGACCTAAATATCAATATCCAAGAAGAACAACATATCTAAACAGAATAAATCAGAATAGACCTACCCCAAGACACCTACTATTCAGAATGACAAATATCAGAGATAAAGAGAGGATTCTGAAAGCAGTAGGAGAAAAACAAAGATTCACATATAAGGGAACCTCGCTAAGATTTCCCTGACAAAAAAAAGAGAGGACATGTAAATCTATAAAATAAGAAATGAGAGAGGGGACATTACCACTGACTCCACAGAAATAAGAGAGATTGTAAGAGGATACTATGAACAACTGTAGGCCAAAAAACTAGGAAATGAAGACAAGATAGACAAATTCTTAGAAACACATATAAACCGCCTACACTGACCCTAGAAGAAATAGGAGACCTCAACAAACCAATCTCAAGTGAAGAGATTAAATAAGTCATCAAAAACCTCCCAAAGATAAAAAGCCTGGGGCCAGATGGCTTCACAGGTGAATTCTACCAGTCATTCAAAGACTCATAGAATAACCAATCTTGCTCAAACTCTTCCAAAAAATTGAACAGGAAAGACCACTACCAAAGTCATTCTATGAAGTCAACGTCACAAAGATACTACAAAAAAGAAAATTACAAAACAATATTTCTAATGAATATAGATGTAAAAATTCTCAACAAAATACTTGCAAACAGAATCCAAAAGCACAGTAAAAGAATTATACACCACTATGAAATTGTTTTTATCCCAAGTATGCAAGGGTGGTTCAACACAAGAAAATCAATTAGTGTAATAAACCACATTGATAAATTGAAGAAGAAAAATCACATGATCCTCTCGATTGATGCAGAAAATGCATTTGACAAAATACAGCACCTTTTCTTGATAAAAACAGTCCAAAAGATAGGAATAGAAGGAAGCTTTCTCAATATGGTTAAGTGCATATATGAAAACCTACAGCTGGCATTGTATTCAATGGTGAAAGACTGAAAGCTTTCCCTCTGAGATCAGGAACAAGACAAGGATGCCCACTGTCACCATTGTTATTCACTTTTGTGCTAGAAATTCTAAGTAGAGCAATTAGGCTAGATAAAGAATTAAAAGGCACCCAAATAGGAAAGGAAGAAGTAAAACTTTCACTGTTTGCTGATGATATGATCCTATATATCATAAAATCCTGAAAAATCCACAAAAAAGCTACTAGAATTAATAGACAAGATCAGCAAAATGGCAGGATACAAGATTAATATGCAAAAATCAATAGTGTTTCTATACACTACTGATGTGCAACCTGAGGAGGAAATCAGAAAAAAATTTCCATTTTTAATAGCTACTGAAACAATCAAATATTTAGGAATAAACTTAACCAAGGACATAAAGGACTTGTATTCAGAAAAGTACAAAACATTGCTAAAAGAAACTGAGGAAGACTTACATAAATGGAAGGACATTCCTTGTTCATGGATTAGAAGACTAAATATCATTAAGATGTCAGTTCTACCCAAACTGATTTACAGATTCAATGCAATCCCAATAATAATCCCAATAGCCTTTTTTGCAGAGATGGAAAAGCCAATAATCAAATTTATTTGGAAGGGTAAGGGCCCCTGAATAGCCAAAAATGTCTTAAAAAAAGAAGAAAGTTGGAAGACTCTCACTTCCTGACTCTAAAGCATAATACTTAGCTAAGGTGGTAAAAAACAGCATTGTACTGGCATAAGGACAGACATATTGACGAATGGAACCGAATTGAGAAGTCAATTTTTGACTTCAATTTGAGAAGTCAAAAATCGACCCTCCCGTATACAGTTAACAGTGGGCTGTTAAGCCCACCCAGCTGGGCCAGAACAGTCTATTCAACAAATGGTGCGGAGAGAACTGGATAGCCATATGCAAAAGAAAGAAAGAGGACCCTTCTCTCACACCTTATACAGAAATTAACTCAAAATGGATCAAGGACTTAACTATAAGAGCAACAACCATAAAACTCCTGGAAGAAAATGTAGGAAAACATTTTCAAGATCTTGTGGTAGGCGGTAGTTTCTTAAGCCTTATACCGAAGGCACGAGCAACAAAACAAATAATAGATAAATGGGACCTCCTCAAAATTAAACACTTTTACACCTCACAGGATCAAATCCAAAACTTGATTCCATCCTCATTTTTTTTACTTCAGCGGTCTTTCTTTGCTTTCAGGTGATCTTTCTTATTTCTACCAGCATATTATTAGCACGATATTTTTTACATGTACCTACTATGTTTATCACTGATTGCTGTGGGAGTAAAATGCCTCTTAGATTAAGCAGCTATTTTTGCCTTCAGTGCTTTTTTCAGATTTATGTAGTATGATCTCATAACTTTCTCATATTTTGTTTACATTAGTCTTTTTTTAATAGTTTGATTTTATATAGCTGTGTTTTTATAGTAAATTTATTTTTAGCATGATAATTTTTAAAAATTGGCCAACAAATTCACCTCAAACCCATACAACATTAAAATAAATATTATGATTTATAAACAACAAATTATCCTTGCAGCTAGCCAAAGAAATGTGAGTATTTTCATTAAAATATGACCTTATCTTTTTCTAATGTCATTATAGTGGTTATGAAGTAAAAAATCAGTATAAAATTAGTTGATGTCTGACTTTTATTATTTTTAAAAACAAGAGTATACTAATGGATCATAGATTTGAATGCTTGTTAACATATTATTGGATAGATTGGTCTATTTAACTATTTGACAAATTTTTATTGAACATCCGCTATACACCAAGCTGCATTGGATGCTAAGAACTGATTTCAAAGATAAAGAAGACATGTACCTCCCTGAATTTCTGGGATCTTTGCCTATTCCTATTGACTTGAGACTCTGGTGACTTAGTAAAAGGTTAGACAAAAAATAGGAGACCATTCAGATTTTCTTCTCTAAATCTGATATCCAGGAGGGCTTTGAGGTGAACTTTGAAGGCTTCGGGCTGCTTATAAAGTTGTATATGGTCTGGAATTATTTGCCCTATCCTTAAAGGGAAGTCTAGCAGACATTTGGTCTAGGGAAGGAGTGAGGGATAGGGAGTGCTTATGGATGAAGGAAAGGAAGCTCTCCTGAAAATTCTGTTTTCTTATAGCTTTTTCTTAGGAAAGAAAATTTACAGCTCAGAGTTTCTCTGGGAAAGATAACTCTGAGTTTAAAAGTCATGACAGTACTTTGGGCCTAAAGTAAACCTAACTCTGGCATTCTTTTGCTGAACTGTGCTCTGTTCAATATGGTAACCACTAACCACATGTGGCTAATTGAATTTAAAGTAATTAAAAAATCCATTTCTTCAGTTATTGGCCACATTTCAAGTGCTCAATCGGCATGCATGGCTAATATCTACCTTATAGGATAGTAGAGATAGAGAAAATTTCCACCATTGTGGAAAGTTCTTTTGCACAGCACTGATTTAGATGATGTATTAGTCAGCCAATGGGGTGCTGATGCAAAGTACCAGAACTCTGTTGGCTTTTATAAAGGGTATTTATTTGGGGTAAAAGCTTACAGTTACAAGGCCCTAAAGAGTCCAACTCAAGGTACCATAAGCGGTACTTCTTCAACAAAGTCTTCTGCAGCAAAACGGCTGCTGATCACTGAGGGTTCGGGCTCCCCTTCTGGACTAGTCTCTCAGGGCTTCCTCTATCAGTCTCAGCTGTAGGCTGGCATAGGGCTCGTCTCTGTTCCTGGGGCTTTAGCTGTTTGAGTCTTCTCCTTCCTGTGTCATGACAGCATCCTCTCCTCTGGCATATATGGGGCTCTTTCTCTTTTCTTGTGTTTCTTCTTCTGTGTGTCTTCTTGAGTGAGTGTCCTCTATGTAACCCACCAAGGGGCAAGGACTTAACCTGTTACACCCTACAGTCATGACCTAATCAAAGCCCTAATCTTAACACAATTTAATCAAAGACATCTCAGCTGAATCTAATACAATCAAAGGGTATCATGCCCGGAGGAACAGACCAGTTTACAAACATAATCTCTCTTTTTGGAATTCATAAATAATCTCAAACTGCCACAGATGACAAAATTAGATGAAAAAGATGTTAGAAGAGGCTTTGTTGTGGCAGAGGACCCTAGGATAGAATTGACAAGGATGTCCTCCTAATACATCCTGTAGGGCTGATGGTTGGAACAGTTCAGGCATGTAATTCTTACACTTTTTGCTCCCAGAGTAAATAAACAAATTTTGTAGTTTTACTTCAGGATTATAAAAATTTGCGTGTTTGACTCTGAAGATTATTCTGAAAGTTAGAATTTGTGAGTTCACATTTCTATTGTACACTTGATTTCATTGTGTAAATCTGGTAAGGAAAATCTTGATTTGTACAAGATCTTAATTGTTTTAGTTCCCATTAATTGAGTAAGCCTCTGACTTTTTTTTTTTTTCATTTTTAATATATATTTTTTATTAGAGAAGTTGTGAGCTTGTAAAACAATCATGCATAATGTGCAGAATTCCCATATATCACCCCTCCACCAGCACCTTACATTGTTGTTGAATGTTTGTTACAGATTATGAAAGAACATCATCGACTATTACCACTACTACCACTAACTGTGGTGCATAGCTTACATTTGGTACATTTTTTCCATACTCCCCCTATTAATAGCACCAAGGCCTCTGAAATTTTGAGACTTTGAGTTAATGTTTAGATAAATAAATCTTCACCTACTTCACCAGTCCCCCAACCCCACTTTAGAAAGCAGCAAATGAGAATTTTTTATGTTAAAAGAAAGTGCTCTCATTCTTGAGAGAGATTCCTACTCAACTTTAAATATGTAAAATTAGGGGAAAATATTTATAATATAACAATACCTTTTAATGAATATGTGGTAAAGATTCATAAAATCTATCATTTTATTTTCTTCCCAAAATGGAAGTAAAGTTGTTTTTACTATTTAAGTAATATAGGAAATGATAGACAATAGAAAAATTTAAAAATCTCTCTTGCTCTTAATGGGGGTATTTCTAGTGTGTTACCTTTAAGTCTGACGATGTCTTTTTGTTTAAGGTAACGTGTGTCTTTTTACTGTGTCAGTAGTTCAAAGCAGAAAAACATGATTCTCTTCATAGAAAAAGACACTTGATTATATTTAATATTCATTTTTAATTGTTTCAAAATCTCTTTACTAAAATGTAAATTAATAGGTATTTCAGTATCATATAAATATGCTCAATTAGTAGATTTTTGTAATATTGAACTCTTTGTTTTCTAAAATGATTCTTCTTTGGTCAAGGTCTAATATTTTTATATGCTACATGATTCTTATTGATAATATTTATTTTAAAAAATTTGGTGTGTTTCTTCTCTTTCTGTTGTGTTATCAGGTTTTAGTATCATTCAACAAATTGAGATGCTCTCCTTCCTCTGATTCCTGAAACAATTTAAGAAGCATGCTTGGAAGTTACCTAGTTCTTTAAAGTTTCACTGTCTTGAAATGGTGTGAGCCCAGTGTTTTTGAAGGGTGTAATTCTTTGGCAGCTTTCTTAAATTCTTCTATAGGGGTTGGTTTATTCTTGATTTTCAAATTTCTCAGCATGGAGTTTCACACAGCATTTTATTGTTAAAATTTCTATGTATTTATAATAATCCATTCTTATTTATAATTTCATTTTTGTGTTTTCTTAAAGTAGCTAATGCTTTACTAATTTTATTTCCAAAGAAGTAGTTCTTCAATTTTAAATAAGTTTTTCTAATTCAGTTTCTACTTTTATCATTATTAATTCCCTTCTCTTTTAAAGAATTACTTAGATCCAAATGGTTTTTCTCCCTTAGATTTTGTACTTTAAGTGAAAGAAGTGAAGTGAGAAGTAAAAATTGTCTGTGGTGTAGGCTTCCTACTGCTATACAATTACAACACTTTGATGTAATAGGTAGTTGCTTAAATGGAAATTATTAAGATACCAGGATATGGCTTTGTCTGAGCAGGCCATGGTTTTTCCTTCCTTTCCATCATGGTTTTATTCAAAGCTTATTTTGAAAGAATTGGTAGAGTGCAGTGTCTTTTTAAAAATATAATTTTCCCATTTAGAATCTTTGGCATCCTCAGCTGGTGCTTTGTCAATTTTTTGTTAACAATACAAAGTTGCTTGCATGGGTCATACTTTCTGTTTATGAATCTTAATTCACACTGAAATGAGTGATAAAGAGGTAGGGTTTTTGTTTTTTTTAAACAGATCAATTTTATAGGTACATATTAATAAAGGATACAATTCATCCAAAGTGTACAATCAATGGTATTTGGTATAATCACAGAGTTGTGTTTTTAATAACAATAATGTTTTAGAACTTTAGAAAATATAAGAATATAAAACTAAGCTATATTTTATTACCATCAATCAAACTTAACACTTTTCTATTTAATTATAGAAATAGTCTCCTGTGTTGGTATATATTTTCTTATAAAATGTTTTTGGTTAAACTGAATTTAAGCGATTGTCTTCCTTTGTAGGTATAAGCGTGTCTTTTCGGTTGGAACCCATGCGATTACTACATATAATCCCAATACCTTAGAAGTAACAAATCAGGTAATCGTGCTGGAAGCTGTTGGTGTTTGTACGAACCCATTTGAGTTTTAAAAGGCAGGTTATGACCTGTGAACCGATGGAAAGGTCAAATCTGAAAGAGACTGCTGTCATAGGAGTAGGATTACTGTTTATAAAACTAACCTGAGCATGGCTAATTAAACATATTTTAAGATTTTCTAACTTATTTATTTTTCTAACTTATTTTTTAATTTTAAATTAGTCACATTTTACAGATTCCTTTTTTTCCTTTTATCCTTTTTTTTTTTTTAAACAGATTTGCAGGCAGGAGTTCTTTTAACTTTTATGTATTTTAATTGATTTGTGTTAATGTCTTAATCATTGAAATTGGAATATGCATAGGGTGTTTTTCTTATTGTTGCTTTTGATGACTAAAAACTTTCAAAAAATTTATGTCACCGAATTGCTATAAGACAGAACTACTTCTAAATCTCAGCATTATTTTGAAAAATTTTGTTCATTTACTTCGTGGTTATGAAATTTAAAGTATTAAAAATGAGTGCTGCTGCACTTCACTATGTTATGGCACCGGTTGAAGGAATTGCTTTCTTTTCGGTAGTGGCCTTATGGAGACATTTGTAACATCAGCCCTGTTGGAAAAGGACAAGGAACGGAATTCAACCTCACGTTTCGTAAAGGCAGTGGAAAAAAGTCAGAAACTTTAAAATTTTCTACAGAGCACAGAACAGAACTTCTAACAGAAGCATTGGTAAGAAAGTTTCCATGTTAGTAAACTAAATTTCTCTCATTTCTTTTTAAAAATGAAACATTTAATACTTATGTTTAAGTAGGTTTTTATGTTCTAAGCTTCTGTGTCTGCTATTCTTATTTTTTCTTATTGACTTAACATGACACTTATTAAAACTTTCACTTTTCTCTAAGTGAAAGGCTGTAAAATCCTTTATATTTGACAGTTTATTAGTTTTTTTTTTAATGCATATATACAGGATAAAGCAGTTGTATGTTTAATCTATTTTGTTCTTCAGTGAAGTTCCACACATTTGTTTATAAGCTTTTTAGTGAATAATCCTTAATCTATAATTTCAATAATAGTTTTTAATATCAAGGTTACCAAGTTGGAATTTTACTTGCTTTTAGTAGAAAGGGCTAAATCATGCTTGTCCGATGTCATAAACTGTGGTTATATGGTTATGTTTTCTCTTTCAGAGATTTAGGACTGATTTT
>JAQZBX010071881.1:0-15164 GCA_029593785.1 Cabassous unicinctus | reverse complement strand
GGAAAAATCTAGGGCAGGGGTTAGCAAACTATGGTTACCCATGGTCCAAATCCAGTCCATTGTATTTGTGTAAATAAAGTATTTTCGAACATAGTCATGCTTATCCGTTTATGTATTGTCTATGATTGTTTTCGTGTTGTATTAGCAGAGTTGAGTAGTTGCAACAGGGACAATATGGTTCTCAAAGTTAAAAATATTTATTGTCTGGCTTTTTCCAGTAAAAGTTTGCTGACACCTAGTGTAGGAGAAAAACACTCCAAGGACAAGGAAGCACTAGTGCAAGGGCTCTAAGAAGGGGACAAATGTGGAGGCCGCACCGGATGGAGTACAGCATGTAAGTTGGAGAGTGGTCAAAGGTGAGGTCTGGGGCATGTAGGGTCAAGACTGTGGATAACAGACTGGATTTTATTCTACCAGGGAAGGAAAGACATTTTCAGTTTTTATTCTGGGAGTGAAATGATCTACGTTTACTTTTGAAATGCCAAACACATTCTAGGGGATATGGTGTCATAGATAGCTTTTTAAAATCTCATTTCTTCAAAACAAATAGTGAGCTATATAAAATTATTGGTCTGATTTACGATGTGAAAAAAAAAAAATCAAAACTAAGAGAATTTAAGTGACTGGCTAGAGATCAAAACACAAGGAGCTGAGCAGGGACCCGCCCAAATCCAAGTTGCTAGGCCCTGATTGAGAAAAAAGAGACATTTTACTCCCATTGCCAGTTGTCGGTGCCCCAGCCTATATACCATGATCGTTCCTGTCTACAGTAATGTTGTCATTTGGGGAGTAGAAAGACTTTCTATCCACCTGAATGCATCTTTGTGTGTTTAGTGATGCCTGAAATTCTGCTATTAGAAGGTCAACCATTAGGCAGCTCTAGCAAGTTTATAGAGTAATTGTTCCTATTCACTTTGTTCATTTAGGTATTAACTTTTCTGAAGTGCAATTAAAGCAGCACACTACATTCAAAGGAAAATAAAGCAGGAATAATGGTTGCCCTTCTGCCCTGAAGACACCATCAATGCAGGAAGAGAGGCTTTTTGGAACGTTTCAGTTTGACGACTCCACCAACTCGCCGCCCAGTGTGTGAAAAAACAACAGCAACAACAAAAACAACAACAACAAAAAACCTAAAGAACAGAAACCAGCTCCTGCCTGTCCTTGTATCTCTAGACCTAGCTCAGTTCTTGGTGTGCTTTAGGTGCTGAAGGGATGCTTTCAGAGTAAATGAATGTCTTAGGTGTGAAGAATTCCAAATTATTCACCAACCTATTATTTTCCTTGAGTCTGAACTTGTATGCAAAATGTCAGTAAAATTGTGTAGTGAAACTGAAAATGCCTGTAGCAGTTTGGCATTATTTATGAATTCCAAAAATAGATATTGGATTATGTTTATGAACTGGTCTTTTCCTCTGGGCATATTAGATTATATTGGATTCAGATGTTTACTTGATTAAATAATGATTAAGGCTTTGATTGGGCCATGTCAGTATGATATTGATTCCTGGCCCCCTTGGTTGGCGGGAACTCACAGAAAAACTGCACCACAGAGAAGGGAGGTTTTCGTTTTTTGAGCTGGAGCCCGGGAAGTAAACACACAAGAGAAGAACACAGGAATAGAGATGGCTCCTTAGACACAGCAGAAGCCCCGGGGAGAGAGACAGAGCCATTTGCCTGATAGTCTACAGCTGGCCTTTGGAGAGAGCACAGCAGCTGAACCCAGAGAGAAATGGAGCCCCAGGAAGAAAGGAAGGCAAGAAGACTGAACTCTTGCAGACTTCGGCAACCATCTTGCTACAAAACATGGCAATAGACTTTGGTGCGGGAAGTAACTTATGCCTCATGGCCTGGTAACTGTAACCTTCTACCCCAAATAAATACCCTTTATAAAAGTCAACAAATTTCTGGTATTTTGCATCAGCACCCCTTTGGCTGACTAATACAATGCCCAAATTAGATACTTTCTCTTCTCTTGACTCTCTGACCATACCACACCAGCCGGCACCATAGCCACATGGGGAAGTAAGATTTAGTACATCATATTAATTGAGCACTGGGGTGAGAGGGAACACAAGTGAAGGATCCTTCTGTTAGGTTTGCCACACTTCCTCCTTCCACTGCTTTCCTAGCTCTCCCTCATCCATGATCCAAATTGAACACCCATCAGGCCTTTCAGGATATTTCTTGCCTAGAGCCCTACCCTCCAAAGCCTGGGGTAACTCTTCCAAGGCTTGGCTCTGCCCTGCTCTTCAGCTGGACAGCAGCAGCAATTGAAGGAAAGAAGGAAAGGCTGAGAACTATGACAGAATCCCAGCCTGGGTCACTGTGGACAAGCTGAAGGACAAATAAAGAGGTCCCTTGACAGAAGAACTTCCCTTTTGCTGCCACAAAACCAGCCCTCCATGGAGGAAGTCAGAAATCTTCTGAATCAGCCGTGTGGTCCTGCTCAGATTTCCCCACAGCAGTTGGGCAATGAGCCTCTCAAGCAGCTGTCTAATGTGGTCGCCACTAGCCACGGATGGCCACTGAGCACTTAAAATGTGGTAGGTGCCACATAGCTGAAATGGCAATATTTTAGATACATTGGCTTACATAAAATATGCTATTAAAATTACTATCACCTGTTTATTTTTACTTTGTAAACATGTGGCTCAGAAAATTTTAAATGCCATATTGCATAGGTGGCATTGTACAGTGCTGCTCTAGAGGAAAACACATGAAAGACAGAAGCCATGCCTTATTATTTTCTTTCACTATCATAGTATCTGCCCACATGCTGAATGTAAGCACTCAATAAATACTGATCGTCTTATTAAGCAAAATAAGATAAGGAGTAGCGTTTTAGAATAGTTATTACTGACCAGCTCAGTGTGTGTGTGTGTTTATATATATGTATGTGCACGCACACCAGTGCAAGCTTCATAAGATATGGGATGAAGTTATTAAACATGCCCTCTTCCCCCAGTTATTATTGCTAGGGAGATGTTTAATAGTAATACACAGGCACTGTTGTCACAGCCATATTCCTGATGAAAAATCCAATTTCACTTTCTGCTCCAAGACAAGAAAGGCTCTTCACACTGATAGTGGTTTCTTCTGCTTTCCCACCCCAGAACTTTATAGTAAAGAATAAGATTAATCCCGCAGACTTAATGTTTCTTCCAGTGACACCACTAACAACAAATGCTTGGATAAGAGGTTCAGAGTGTTACAGCACCATGTAGCCATGCCTGTCTCAAAAACTCAAAACTGTAATAAAATATAAGGGCTTTGAAGCAGGGCGTGACTATTTAGTGCAAACTATACATCGCAGCAGATACCGGCCATCAACAGAGATCCCTTCAACGATTGTTGTGATTAGTACCCAGATTATTCAAATCGTGATTATGACACATAATCACGATTATGTGTTTTAGGAAAAACTCAGATAAGCAGCTTTCTATACAGAATTCAGTTTTTACAAAACTGAATTTAATATGGGTAGCACACTGTATGACACATGCTGCATGTACATAACTGATGCTCAAGAGAATCACAGTACCTTAAAGAAACCAGAGCAGCACAAGTGATGTTCGTTCTACTCTTGGGCATTAGCACAGAATGTATGTCTTTGCCTGGAAACTGGAAAGCTGCTGGCCTATTTAACCCCCAAACTATATATCTGTGAAATCAGAGCTGTAAACTTTTTTAATCTGTTTTTTTTTGTGATAGCCAGTCAGTGTTTCATCTTGGAATGTTTAAAATGTAAAAAATAAATAAATTAATACAAAAAATAAAAAATAAATAAATTCCTAAAGTTTGTAGGGGTAAGAGTGGAAGGAGGAGCAAGTTGTAGGGGTTGAAAATGTAGAATGAAGAGAATGAAGACATTAAGTCTGCCTGGTTTTTTGTTGAGATAGGGATTAGAAATGCACAACAGAAGATATTGGTCTGTGGAAGTCCTCTTTAATTGAGAGCTTTTGTTTTTGAAAGCCTGGCCTAAGGAAAAGGGATTATGAAGCACTCATATGAATCCAGAAAAGAAAAAAAAAAAGAGTCTCTTGTACCCTGTTGTCTATCACTTAAACCATAGTGTTAATGAAATCCCTTCTTTAGATGGAAGGAGAATTGAGTAGAAGGTAATTTCAAAGTTTGGGGTGGTGGGTTGGTGACAGCGGTAGCTGTAATGGTGGTGGTGGTGTCAGTGATAATGGCAGTGATGATGGCGATGCCAATGATGGTGGTGATGGAGGTGATGGTGGTGGTGGTGGCAGTGGAGGAGATGAAGATGGTGGTGGCGGTGACAGAAGAGAAGAAGTTATGGTGGTGTTGTGTTGGTAATAGTGGTGGTGGTCAACGTGGTATTGGCAGAAGTACTAGTGATAAAGAAAGGGTATGGAGCAAGAAAAGATGTGTGCAGAGATGGGACACTGAGGATGCAGAAAAAGGAAAAACACCTAGACTGTGCAATAATTACTCATTCCCTAACATATTTCCTCAAACACCATGTTAAAGTTTTTTTAGTTGTTATACTTTACAGACTAAGTTGCATCACCTGCAGAATTTCTGCCTCCCTTATTGTGGTGGTTTGAAGCTGTATGTACCACAGGAAAACATGTTCTTAAATATAATCCATTTCTGTGAGTGTGGACCCATAGTAAGTAGGACTATTGATGAGGCTACTTCAGATAAGGTGTGACCCACCTCAATCTGAATGGGTCTTAATCCTCTTACCAAAGTCCTTTATAAGACAATGCAATTCAGACAAAGAAAGAGAAAGCCATGGAAGCAAGATTCTAGAATCAACAAAGCCTGGAAGAGAAGGAAGAGGCCAGCAGATTCCTGGGGCCCTTTGGTTGCATTAAATTCATTCAAGGGACCTTTGATTGGTCACTTGATTAGATAGACTTAGGGCTTTTGATAGGACTATATCAGTGAGGCATGACCCGGGTTGGTCTCCATCCTCTTGCTAGGTCTTATATAAAAATGAGAAAACACAGAGAGGAAGAAGAGGCACAGAGAAAGGGAGCTCTGCCCCTTTGACCCTGTCATTTGAGAGAGATGACTCCAGTTTTGCCTACAGCTGCAGAAAGACAGAGGAGACCCTAGAGGATCAAGGAGATGAGGTCCAGGGACAGATGCCTGATTGCCCAGAGCTGAGCTCAAGAAGGAAGTAGAGAGAGACCAGCAGATCCGCCAAGTTGCCTCACCATGTGGCAGGACTCCAGGATTTGCTAGCATCCAACCTTTTGTGAGACAGCATCTCTGATGATTCCCTGATTTGGATATTTTTGCAGCCTAGAAATCATAAGCTTTTATCCCAAATAAATTCCCTTTAAAAAAGTCAACCTATTTCTGGTATTTTTGCTTCAGCAACCTTTGGCAAACTAAGAAAGCAGGGAATAAATAAAATTTCACCAATACAGCAACATAAAGCTGACATCTCTACACAGACACCAAGAGAATGTTTGATAAAGATGAGTAAGAAGAACAGCTATTGCTGGAAAATGTGACTTTTGATTTAGTCTTTAAAGGACAAAGACAACTCAAAACCTGAGAAAGTGTCACTAAAATATTTTACCCTGTCATTGAAATCAGTGGCTTGTGAATATTGGCCCAAAGCCTACTTATTAAAAGTATTAATTCTTGGGCACTGTCCTCACAGTTTCAGATTCAAAATTGTAAAACTGGACTTGAACTTGGAAATATTTGATTCTCCTGCACATTCTTATTCAGTCAACCAATACCTATCAGTGTACCAGAAATTGGAAAGAGCTGATGTAGGTATTTTGTCCAAAATTATAAATTTATTTGTCAGTAACAATTACTTTAGCTAGAAATCACTCTTTGTTTTTATGATAATCAAGGAAACAGATCTGGAGGAGGTAAAAGAGGTGGGAAAACATTTAAATTTGGGTAATGTGAGCAAAAAAAGGCACATTATTTTTCAAAATATAGAAGGAAAATAGCTGGATATTAGGGGACATTCCTAAGAGCACTGTATCTGAATGTCAGAAGCTCATCAACAGTCCTTGGGGCTGAAGGTAAAATGGAATATTTGTGTATACACATTTTTAATCTCAGGGGAAGATAGAATTCTGAGAAAAACAACGTCTCTTAGAGCAGTGATTCTCCAAATGTGGCACCTAGGACAGCAGCACCTTCATCACCTAGGAACTTGTTGACAATGCAAATTATCAGGTCCCACTCCAGACCTACTGAATAAACTCTGGGAGCAGGGGCCCATCAATCTGTGTTTTAATTAGCCTGATGCTGCTAAAGTTTGGGAATCTGTACTGAAGGAAACACTTGGCTGGTAGGTGACTGCCTCCAGCAAGGACTATTTCTCTCTCTCTCGGTTTCTTCATATGCATCAACCACCTTCATTTCAGAAGTTTTCAATTCACATAATTAACTGACCCATTCACATGGTTTTCACACAGAAAGGGACAATTTGCACCAGAATCTTTTAAGTCTCCACTTACTGTAAAGGGAAGAGCTGCTTGTATGTTGAAAAGACAGCTTTTCTAGTGTCTGCTACTTTTATCACAGTTTCAAAAATATTGGAGATAAATTTCATCATCATAATAGCCTGCAGAAGAGGGCTGAGAAATATCTATCAAAAGAGCAATGAGGCAATAGAACCCGAAGAAATTAAAAAGGAAAAATTAGTAATGATAGCAGTTGGATGGGCTGTACCCGCTCAGCTGCCTTTTTACACTCAGGAACAGACATAATTCTTACTGATCCTTCAGACCCCAGGCTGACCAACTAAACTGGAAACAGAGAGCCAACCTAGCCCACGAGATTTCATTCAATTTTATTTTAGCCAAAATACTCAAATGAACTAATATTACAGAACATCTACTTGTCCCAAGCACTGTGCTAGGCATAAAGAAATATGTAAGAAGAATATAAACCATAGCTCCTGCTATCAAACATCTAGGTGAGTTCGATTGATTATTCAATTAGTTATAAAAACTAATGTATTGGTTTAAAAAAGCCTGTTACACATTTTAAGTCAGTGTGGATTCTAATGGTGAGAGACACAATGTAAATAAATGAACACATGAATATAATTTTATCTGGTATATGTGGTTTGATTAAAATAGAAAAGCATGAAGGAGAGGAACTAATGGTATGGAGCGGGAGTGGGGTGTAATTTAGATAGGAGGTCAGTCAAGTCCTCTGTGAGGAATAGATATTTGAACTGGGGGGTGATGCAATCAATCCAGGCAGAGGAAACATCAGGTACAGTGGCCCCAGGTAGGGAATGAGCTTGGCTTGTTTTAGAACTAGAAGAAAGGCCTTGAGGCGAGAGCTCTAAGGAAAGGTGGTGCGATAGGATATAAGGCCATGGAGATGTGCAGAGATGAAATCATGCAGGCTCTTGTAGGCCATGGTAAAGGGTTTAATTTTTATGTTAAGTGCTATTGGAATCTGTATAAGGCATTAAGCAAAAATGTGTCACCTTTTAAAGAGATCACCCTATGTTGGCAAGAATGTAAAATAATGGGGATCCACTTTTATTCTTGGGCAGTGTAAATTGGTACAATCACTCTTATAAACACATTGACAGTATCTGGTAAAATAAAAAATTGCATTTCTACTCCTATGTATATGTCTTCCAGAAACACATGCTGATGTGAATCAGGATTTACAAATATGAACGTTTATAGTAGCATTATTCATAGTAGCCCAAAATGGAAATGACCTAAGTATCTATTAAGAGTGGGATATTCATACAATAGAACACTATTGTGTTGTTTAAAAATCTGATGAGAAATTATAGGACACTTGTCTCATCAAGAGCCAGAGTCTCTATCTCCTGCCCTTGAGTCTAGGCAGACTTGTAGCAACTCTGACCAATAGTGTGGTGGAAATGATGCAATGTGCCATCAGAGACTAAGTTATAAAAGGTCGTGCATTTCTGCCTTGTGCTGCTGGAATAGTCTTGGAGTCCTGAGCCTCTATGGAGGAAATCTGAGTACCTGACACCACCTAGCTGTAAGGTAGCCTAACTATATGGAGAGGAGACATGTAGGTGCTCTGATCTATAGTTTAAGCTGAGCTCAGTGTTAAATTCATCCTGACCCAGCTGCCAAATACATAGTAAGAAGTCACCATACGCTTCCAGTCCAGAAGCCTCCAAATGTTTCCATACATTTGGATCTTTCTAGCTGAGACTCCAGATATTGTGTAGCTGAGACAAGCCTCCAAGCTGACCTAAAGAATCCATGAACATAAGATTGTTTTTGTTCTTATGCCACTAAGCTTGGAGTGGTTTCTTATTCAGCAATGGAGAAGTGGAACAACTATATCAACAAAACCACAGAAATACAGCAGCATGGATAAACACCTCATAAAAGAAACTAGACATAAAAATAATATAAATTGTGTGATTCAGTTCACATAAACTCAAAAAGAAGTAAATAAATGTGTAGTATTTGAGGGTGTATATAAAGCAAAGCAAGGAAAAGGTTATCATAAAATTCAAGATGAAGATCACATCTAAGGGAGAGAGAAATGGTTGTGATCAGAGAAAGGTACAATAGAGGCTTCTGGAAGGCTGAGAATGTTCTATTTCCTGATCTCATTGGAAACTACATGGGTGCTCACCTTTCAGTAATTGATTAAGTTGTGCTTTTATGTTTTATACACTTTCCTGTATGTGCATTATATTACATCATAAAATAGAGTTTATAAAAGATCATTCTGGCTGCTGGTTGGAAAAGGACTGCAGTAAGCAAGAGTGTAAGTAGGGGAATAAGTTGCAAGACTGTTTCTGTACTCCATGTAAACGATGCTGGTGTCTTGGGCAAAATGTGGAGATAGTGAGAAGTGGTTGGCATCAATATATTTTGGGATAATAGCCAATAGGATTTCCTGATGAATTAGATGGTGGTAGGACAGTTGAAAAAAAGAGAAAAATCAAAGATGGTAAATTTTGACTTCAACAATTGGTTGGATGGTGATGCCATTATCTGAAATTTTTATGCAGTTCAATTTCACCAACAAACATTTAGTTTTATTGTAATATATATTTAGTTTCACTGATAAATAAATTTTGGGTTAGTAAAAGTGTGTAAAGCTAAAAATACTGGTGGCCAATTACTCAGATTATTAAGCAAAGTTAATACCTTCAGGATCATTCATTAAAGATTTAAAAACAAATTCTTCTACTCAAAATGAAACCTGTCATTCTTCAGTTATCATGAAAAGAAGGCAATATAACTTTAAGAATAAAGCATTCTTTACATCCTCTAAAGTAGAATTCAATGTATTGCATTTTTGAAAAAGAACTTTAAATGGCCCAGTAAGAAAAGAATAGTTAGGTCTGGACTCCAAAATTATAAACAAAACTTTACCATTAACTAGTTCAAAAGTCTTAAGTAAGCCACATAAACTTTCTGTGATATAGCTTCATATCTGTCAAATAGGGATAATAATGCTTGGCTTACTTTAATCTCAAAGGGTTTTTGTGAGAATAAAATACTTTTAAAGTACCTTGCATGTGAACATCTTTCAGAAATAAGAATGTGTTATAGTCAGGAGTCCAAATTAGATTGCTAGTGAACCTCGAAAGCAGGGAAACTCTGAAGATATATTCCTATATGAATTGGTTTCCTGCGACGGATGAGCGATTTTGTCTGTTTCCGAAGAAGATGTGGTCTCTCAAAAAGATGCCTGGGTATAGGTTTGAGGGAGGCATTTGGAATAGTGGAGAATAATGCAGGCTTTCAATGGTTTTCATCAGCCTGGTTTTGAGTCCTGTTGCTAGTAAACCTGCTATTCACCAAATATCTCCAGTTCTCCCTTCCCATCCCCACTCCTTGAGTGGGGTCATGGCCAGTTACAGCCAGTGAGTTATAACTCAGGGTGACATGTGTCATTTTGGGATCAAACATTTAATTAGCTATTGAAGAGTTCCTTTCTCTCTAGCATAATAGAAGCAAAATTTGAGATGAAAAATCCATACACCACGGTCCCTGAGTGCCTACAATTCACAGAGTTCCTTTTCTGAAGTGTGATAGATATTTTACGGAAGAAAAGATAAATTTTTGTTTTAAGGCACTGAGATTTGTGGGTAGCATGACTTAGCCAGTCCTGGCTGATACATGAGGAAAGGGCTAGACTGGGGCCTGAAGGAGTTAGTTCACGTTAAATTTGGTACGTGTCCGGGCCAAGCATCTACTTTAGAAGACAGGTAACTAAGAACAATCCAGTTAGTGGGAGGCATTGCCCAAGCCTCCCATTGTCCCAAGTTCATAGTACTAAGCTGGTACCCATAGGCAGCAAGGAGGCCTCCTGCCTTCACTAATTTGTCCAAAGGAGAATGTATGGATCACTCAGCACCAGAGCAGGGACATGAAACGCAAGGGATTAATGGAACATATTCTTGGGGACTCCTGGAAAAAACTGGGGGGGCGGGGGGTGGTATGTTAGACTCCTCAAGGGTTAAGAGCTATCAAAATTTGAGCATTTATGTTAACGTGTTCACATTTGAACCCAGTGATTGGTGAAGCCTAGAATAATTGGATTATGGTGTTTTTTATCATTTGCCTGTGATAAAATTACAAAGTCATTTGGGAGAAAAACAAAACAAAACAAAAACTAAGAACCAAATACCTATTATCGTCTTCTAGTGAGAACATAATGGCTTCATGTGCAAGGGAAGCTAGAGAAGAGCATAAGAAAGTGAAAATTTGGCAGCTAGCAAATTTCCCAATTCCTAGGTCTTTTCATAGTAGCAGTCACTAATCATTATCAGCCACACAACAGCCTGGAAAGAAAGCCTGGGATATTCCATTCTGGCTTTAAGATTTCTGTGTTGTGGATTATTCCAGAACACGAGGAGAGCAGGTAATAGTTAGGATACAATCCTACTAATGAAGCAATATTTATAGGTTTTATTTTTAATACAAGAGGCTAATTATCCACTGAGTAGCTAAACCTCTGATCTACCAGAATGCAGGGCTATATTTAGTTATACCAACAGACAGGGCAGAAAAAGTTGTTTTGGGATGTAATCAAACCACATTTAAATATTTAAAAAGTTTAAATATCTTCACCCTTTATTACCTATATTTATAATTGCCCTTTCCTTTTAAATTATGCACAACTGTGAAAACACCCTTCCTGGTACCTCATGCCTGATTATTCTCAGCTTATGTATTTAAGATTTTGGTTACTAGATAATTTATATTCCTTTACTTCTTGTTGAATTTACATAAAATATTTGTCTTCTCTAGGCTGACACCTTAAATAAGAAGCCAGTTATGCTGGACTGATTACAGCATTTATTTACTCTTCTCCTCCTAACACCATATTAATACCTAGAATTGGGGAAATTAAGTGAACTGCAGGTACCTGGAGGCATTTCCACAAGGATTTCTGTTCACACAGCTAAGTAGAAA
Source organism: Cabassous unicinctus (assembly GCA_029593785.1). Taxonomy (NCBI): domain Eukaryota; kingdom Metazoa; phylum Chordata; class Mammalia; order Cingulata; family Chlamyphoridae; genus Cabassous; species Cabassous unicinctus. The sequence continues at coordinate 3,765 of JAQZBX010071881.1, read as the reverse complement.
TTTGGAAGTGGGGAACTAAATCCATATGAACAAGCAACTCCAGGCAATGGACCCATTTTGAATATTTCAGGCTTTGGTCCTTGAGTAACAACTAGCTTTGTGTATATGAATCCAAGCATCTGGGCAGAATCAATATCTATGTGCCTGATATGTATGAAGCTGAACAAGTGGCAGGATTTTGGAATTTTTCTTATAATTTATAGAATGCCATAGGCAGAGCAAATAACCCCAGTCCCTGTCTGTTGGTTTGCTCCATTCTATTGCAAAAAAAAGAAGATGAAATAAGGAGGAAACTAAGATCTGAGTCAACGGTGAATACCAGGTACTTTATTCCGTTCTTTGCATGTATCACTTTGTTTAATATCACAGTAACCTCTCACTGCCGCGGACATAACCCTCCCCATTCATTAATTAACAAATTGAAGCCTAGAAAGTGATGCAATTAGTTGTGTAGATCAGACTCCAAACCCCAGTAGGATGACTCCAGAGTCTATATTTCAATTTATACCACCCCCATGCCGTTGAAAAAGGTAGCTGGGGTCTGGGCATGACAGTGCAAAGTCACCTACTCTTTTAGGATAGATTGCACCCCTTAGTGTCGATCATTGTTTTGTTTTGTTTTGTTTTTTTGTCTTTGTCTCATCATCAGGCACTTGTAGGAAAAGGGTGCAAATTGAAAACCTTCTCCACTTTCTTCTTTTTGCCCCTAAATAACTGCAAACTCCCTTGAAGTTTTTCCCTAATATATGAGTTTTCTTTGGCAGATAGTAAGGAAACCTAGGGTGTAAGTACAGTGCTGCAGAAAGAGCAATAACTTCAAGATTGGAAAAGGTCTGGGTTCAAATCCTGACAGATCCTCTGTTGTCTGAGCTTAAAGTTACTTACTTTTTTCAAGCTTCAGTTATGTCACATATAAAACTGGAATAGCAGCACATAACTTGCAGTGCCATTAGTATAAAATGTGATAATACAGGCAAAATGCCTATTCTCTGTAGAATGGTAACTATTTGTTCCTTTCTCTACGTGAGATGATAAAATACATATGTATCTAAGACACTGAATGCCCTGCTTATAAGAATCTTTTGCTCTCACATCTTTGTTCTCTGCCTATTTCATAGTTTATTCTTAACGTTCCTTGGATGTGAAGTGTCTGTATGTTTTAAGATGCATGCATACAGAATGTTAACTGAAAAAAGTGTACACAATTCGTGTTATGGTGAAATAAAGCACATTTTCTTGGGTGTTTAAGAAGTAAGTTACATATTTATGATGTTAATTAAATTTTCCTTCTTGCATAGTATCTGTATCTGTTTAACCTTTAGTAGTATAATAACTTTATTATTAATGACTATCTTTTAAGCCAGCTTTATTTCCACTTTATGGATATTTCCCTTTAAAAAAGTTCAAGGTTTGTTTTTGGCCATTTCAATAATTTCATTTAATAGTTTATAGCCAAATATCATGTGGTTTGCATCTTGTACTTACATTATTTATGCTTTGTGTTGGTGAGGAATAAAGAACTAAAATATCTCTTCTTCATTTTTTTCTAAGCATAGTAAAGGGAAGTGTGTCAAATTGAGCTGTGCAAAACAACAGAGGTTTGTACATTCCTCATATATAAAGTTGTTTTACCTCCTCCACATGCAAGACTATCTTCCCCATTCAAATTAAATTAAATTAAATTCAGAATGATTCAAATAGTGCCAGCTGCACAATTTAAATTTCAAATGAAAACCTGCTCATTTGCTGACTCTTCTTTCACTCCTCTTCCCCACCCCCACCTTTTTTCCTACTTCTTTTTCCAGTTTATTTTAAAGTTACTCAATAGGTATCCTTCTGGGAGAGACTTCTCTAAGTGAGTAGTGCCCTTGATTCAAAAACTACTTTCATATTTTCCCTTTTTCAAAAGCAATATCTTCTAATTGGCTGCTACTCGTTTCAGAAAACTCCAGATTGTGTTAAAAAAAAAAGAGTGTCCTGTCCTCTAATTGAATTACTCATAAAGGGGGAAATGCCTTTTCTCTGATTTTGCCCAGCCTAAGATAAAGAATTTAAAAATGACTGAGGCATGAAAGAGAAATAGCTTCCTTGCATCCATTAAAGAAAAGACTTATCATGGAGTTACTAGTAAATGTGTCTTCCCCGTCTATAAGTGTCTTATCGAAATACTAGGCTCTACTTTACCCGGAGGTGATCAGAATGGATTCTCATCTCCTGCATATTTGAGGAATGATCCAGGGAATGAGATTGCCCCACCACCAATGCTGTCTTCTACTAGGATTTGAAGGACAACAGGTCCAGAGCGTGTTACAGATGCCGCTGAGAAGTGGCTGGGATTATTGAAAATACACTAAGAAGTAAGTAGTCATACAAGTCGAATTTTAGAGGAGAGAGATGGTCCATTCTGTCAGTGAACTCTGTAACCGTACTCTCCATTTCCCTCAGGAGTCTATTCTTAAATATAAAATTTTAATTGAATATAACATAAATTTTAAAAGTGAACAAATCCTAATTTGTTTTTTCACAGCATTGAAAGTCTTTCATGAATTTTCACAAAGTGAGCACATCCATGTAAAACAAACAAACAGATCAAGAAACAGGGCATTTCTAGAAGCCCAGTAGTCTCCTCATGCCCACTTCTGTTCACCATCACTCCCCCAAAGGGCAACTGCCATCCTGACTTCCAACACCATAGTTTAGCTTTGCTTGTCATCAACCTTTATGTAAATGGAGCACACAGTAGGTGCTCTTTCCTGTCTGAGAGCTATTATTCTTAACAAGAGAGGAAGGAGAATAAAATAATTTATTTTTCCTTATGTCACCTATTGGGTGTCAGGCACTTTAGGTACAGGTTTTCTTCTCCCTTCTTTATTTTTTTCTCATTCTTTCCTCTTTCTCTTTCTCTTCTCCTTTTTCTCTGTCTTCATTCTCGTCTTTCATCAACTTTTTATTCTGGGATATTTTTAGATTACAGAAAAGTTATAAAGCTAGTATGGCATGTTCCTGAACACTCCATATCCAATTTCTCTTAATGTTAACACCTTACCGTGATACATTTGCCATAACTAAACTATTGCATAGGTCTTAATACTTGAACAACAAATGTATTCATGAACAGCAAGTATCTTTAAGTAAACAGTTCTAGATGGAAGACCCAGATGGCACTCCTCTGGGAACTCAGCCCCAACCCCTCAAAGCTCAATTCCTCAGCATAAACTGGGGTGGGAGTGGGGATGGGGAAAAGAACACAGCTCCCAGGCATAGATTTTCTTCAAGTGTCAAAGATCCCAAGTGATCCTAACACCCACTGCCTTCCTACTCTGACATTCATGAGTCTGTGAGACAGCTGCCTTGAAAAGGTCAGTGGTGAAGTTCTGATCAGAAAAGCAGAAGATAAAAAACAAAGAACAATCTAAGCACCTTTAAAAAAAAAAAAATATATATATATATATATAAAATAACATTTATGTAAGCAAATGCACATATATGCATATGTATTTATATATCATTTTACAAATATTGGTATGTATTGTGAAAAATTTTGATTTTTACCAACAATAAAAAAAAAAAGTAAAGCAATCAAAATAGTGTTGTACTGGAATAAGGATAGACATATAGACCAATGGAATATAACTGAGAGTCCAAAAATAAATCCTTATATTGATTTTTGACTAATGTTTTAAGACTATTCAATGGGAAGAGAATAGTCACTTCAAAAAATGGTGCTGAGGAAATCTACATGTGAAAGAATGAATTTCAATGCTT
>JAQZBX010071880.1:0-15166 GCA_029593785.1 Cabassous unicinctus | reverse complement strand
TGACTTCAATGTATACAGTATTAATATACTGTTGTTTCCATTCAGCATGAAAATATTTTTCCATATTTCCATAGTTTTCGTAATTATCAGTGTTGGAGGCTACATGATGTGCCAGCCTGTTGAAACACCAAAATTTATCAAAGCATTTTATATGTTATGCATTTAGATTGTTTCCATTGTGTACTACAACAAATTTTTTCTTGCTAGGGTTGAAATATTTTCTTAGGAGAGGTTCTAGAGAGTAAAATATTAGGTCAAAGTATATGAGTATTTTAGCTATCAGTATATCAGGAAAAAGAGTCAACATTTACCTTGGGTCCAATGGACTTTTAAAAAATATATATATTTTTTGGTTTTATGGATAACTTATAGAAGGTAAAAATAAAGAGATCATGGCAAACAACTTTATTATAATCAATAATAAGAATTAAACATATCAACCTCTTTCTGTAAAATAATTGTGGGATACAAACATCATAAAAGATATCCTTTTAGCAAGTCCAAGTTTTTGTAGCAAAATATTATGTGATAGAATCCTTGTGGTTGAATGGCTGAGTTAAGAGTGCTATATTTATTTTTGGCATTAAAATATATTATTTACACATCAATTCTTCATTTTGAGAGAAATCATCTAGGATATCACCACTTGAAGACTCGTGGTCTGAGATTTCACTTATATAATAAATTTCACCAACATCCCCCACTTCTAGAGTGCTGATACCTCCTTCATTCATCTTCTGATTCATTTAATAATTGTGAAATGTCTTCCTCTGCAAATTTTCTTTCTTTCATTTTAGTCTTTTCTACATTAGTTGGAAATAAATGATGACTAATGGTGAAATAATTTATACGATGACAACATAGCAAAATGTTTCAAGATAAAGGAAAAACATCACTAAAACCCCATAATAATTTTTGATTTATAAATGAGTCCAACAGACCCATGTGATAATTATAAGGCAAGATGTCTTTTATTCTAATTTTTTTAAAAAACAATGTTCACTTTATGCTTTTGGAACACTTCCAAGAAGAATAAATGCCATGATATATCAAATCTTATGAAAGAGTTAGGATTGTTCTCAGACACTCAAAATCTAAATTGCCTCAAATGAGGGTTGATAGTTCTTGCTACCTTTCCATTCTCAAGTTATCAGGTTTCTAAAACAGAGATAGAAGTCACTACAAGCTTTTCAGGACCTATTACTATATACAAGGATATGCTATTTGATTATTTATATATAACTTATAATCACATTTAATTTACTTAGTTCAAGAGAGAGGAGTTACTATTCCCATATGATAGATAATGAAGCAGACCCAAAGAGGTTGCTTTCTATGTCAAACTCACATCACAATTAAATAGTAGAGTGAGATTTTGAACCCAGTTCTATTTATCTCCAAAGCTCAAGCTTTTAAACTTAAGTCAGTTTTTACAAAATGTAATCATCTAAACAGGATTCCACTCAAGTCACTGTTATAAACCATATCAATAGAAGATCTGAGATTGAGAAAATAGGGATGTAGAGAGGAAATATTCACCTACCAGTAACCTCCAGAAGCAATAGAATATATCTGGTCTCTACAAATTGAAAGCAGAGAGAGAAAAATGCAAGTATGCTTCTGGGAAGTCATTTTTTTCTTCAGAAACAACCTGGATTTATGTTTTCCTGAGGATTTAAGTCAGAATAAGGTACTGGTTTTCTTACCCAATGGTTTGCAATTATGAAATAATGGCTCTGCTACATAACATGCTGCCTGTTGCCTCTTAGCCAACTTGTTGACAATGGCCTCACCACAGGTCACATATCAAAAGGGCACATCAACAGTGGTTGCCTGGCTCAGCAGAGTTCTCTAAGTCATGTAGTTTTGAAAAAGAAAAATGATGGCTAATATATTTAAAACCATGATAGCTCAATTTCTGGGTAAAGCTAGATTTTTAGCCAGCTGAAATCAGCAAGCACTTACAAGTTATCACAATGTGTTACATTTCTTCAGCAATTTGCTTTTAAAAGCTTTTCTCCCTTAATTCAGCTTTCAAGCACTTAAAAGCCTTAAAAATATGCATCTTCATGGATGTATAGGAAAGAAAATTCTCCCTGTAACCTCTTTTATATTACTTTCTTCACTCAGGCTTACTTCCTGACTGGATGAAAGCAATATATTTAGAAAAGGAGTTCTGATCAGGGTTTAGGGGTAGGAGTGGATTGTGGAGGCTTCATTTCCATGCTATCGTTGCCTGCTACCTTAGCTCAGTCCTCAAATTTCCATAAATCAGTCCCGTGTTTGGAACCACTATTTTGCCTATTTGAGGATATGAGAATTGGGAATCATAAACAATCAAGTTTTTATAGTATGTTCAAATACAACCTTTTGAAAGAAATTTTAAAAATCTATTATGAGATCCACCTTCAAATGAGTTTAGCTGAGTAACTTGGGAAGAGAATACAAATTTCCACTCTATGAAATGCAAACCATGAATATTCCTGCTCCCAACCCTTAGTCTGTGAGTGGAGTGTACCTCCCCACCCTGTTGTGTTGAGGACTGGTCAGATGGCCTGCTTTGACCACTGGAATACAAAAAGAAGTGACAGCTCGCCAGTTTGGAGCCTAGGCTTTAGGAGGAATGAATTTTATGCACTCCTTCATTCCTCCAAGGGAGAAGCACGCCCCAGCAGCCAGTGGTCCCAAAATGAGAACTCATGTGGAGCAACCCCAATCTAAGGGCAGCTGAGCCCAGTACAGTCACCTAAAGATCTATAAGGGACAATTTATACTTAGTATTATACACTTCTGAAATTTTGAAGTTGTTGGTAGGGCCCATTATTGCAGCTAAACCTATTTAATTCACAATATTTTCCATACCCATTCCTCTCATTCTGCCTAGAACTGGATCCTTTTTCATTAGGGTTTGAACAGCAACAGCAGTTAGCATGCAAACTCTGAAATAAGATTCACCTTCAGTAATCTAACTTCTGCAATCCAAGTTATTGAGGTATAAAATTGGCATAATAATAGTGAGGACGAAATCAGATACTAGGGAAAGTCCTTAGTACAATGCCTGCAGTAAGGTAAACATTCACTAAATCTTAGCCACAGTATTGGTATTATTTTTCATTACTTGTGTCTTAATTATTCACATAGTATCATGCCACAGTCTGTCATTAAAAGGCTAAGCAGGAAATGGGAAATGGGCAATGGAAGTGGGCATCCTTCCAGTGGCCCGCCCTCTATTTTAGCATAGTAAAAATGTACTTCAACAATTCACTCAAGAATTTCCATCAGAAAATGCAACAGAAAAAGTGGAATCATAAAATTTCATGCTTTAAGAATGTGATGTTGAGAAAAGACGACTTCTGCACGTAACTGAATGTGAATTCTTTTATACTGAAATTATTTTAAATCCTTTGGATGGAAATGTTTCTAAATTATATGCTAAACCTCCCTTCCTTAGTATATGGATTTCATGAAATTTCACCATTTTTAATGACTCCATATCTCAGTTTCTTATTTAATTTTAGAAATTATAATACTTTGTAATTTTAATACAAATTTGAAGTACTGTTTCTAGGACAAAAACTACCATGTAAATGTTTAATTTAAAGAGAAGTAGAGTTCAGTGTGCATATTTACTAGGCTTTCTGGCTTTCTGCTACATGACCGCTGTTCTAACCAAATAAATTAGTAAATTGAAGAATGAAGCAGTTTTTTCTGAGGTTCTTTTTTTTAATTCTTAATAAAAATCACATTTTATTTATTAGTATCCTTTGACATTGTAGCATTATTCAATTCAGAACTGGTCACCACTTCAATATTTTTGTCATGTTCAACTCAGTCTCTCACTTCTGTAAACGACTAATTATGACAAGTCAGCAAATGTGCATCTTACCGTGTTTGCTGCAGCATTCTCTGTTATGGGTAAATAACACCATCTTGTGCAAACTTAAGATATCTTATTTGTCTAAAGACAATCAATCCGAATTGTGATTTGTTTTTCATAACTCATTACTTCAGTAAACCTTTCCCAAGAACCCACAAAGCATTGTTTTGGGCCCTGGGAAGAGAGAAAGGTGAGCAAGGCAGATAAGGTCCCCTCTCTCACAGAACTTGTAGGAGACAGATAATGTGTAAGTAAATAGATGAATAAATGCAAAGACTTACAGCAGAGTGATGTGAGAGAGAACAGCTAGATGAGATTGCCTGGTCTGGGTAAACATGTCTCTCAGGAGATGAGATTGAAGCTGAGTTCTGAATGACAAGAAGAAGCCAGCCAGTGAGAGCACGGAGAGCTCTGCAACTCTTAGCTTAAATGGGAATTTGAGCCTTTGATTCATCTCGACAATGCTCTTTAAAACTATTAATTGATTTCTAATTTACTTTCAGAGACCTTAAGGTACCAGACTTTGGGGTATTGAACAATCATGATTTTATTGAAATATATTTATATTGAGTAATTTCAAACATGTATTTTGAGTCCTCTCTACCTTGAAAAATTGAGAAAACTTTTAGGTCAAGCAACAAAATCATCTGCCATTAACTCTCAGGGAGGAGGGGGAGAAAATGGTAGATTTTAAATATACCTATTTATGAATCACCACCTGTTCCTTATTTAAATCCCTGTATTGGGATCTTGGATTAAAATAATCTAAAATTGCATCTGTCTTCCAGTGAAAATACGATCCCCAGACAATACATGATTACTTACTAAGACAAATTCTTTATTAGCTGTCTTTAGAAGTTGAAATGACTACCTTGTGTATAAACAGCATTTTCTCTGAAGAGCTTAGTCATCCGTTCAGACTTTTATTTTTAATTACTTTAAATCCACATAATTCTCAACACATTTTAATGATGTAAAGGGAAGAAGACCTTATCTCTACTCTGTTAATAAGTAAACTGAGGCACTAGGCAATTAAATTACTTATTCTTGATTAACTTATAGCCTCTCTCTTTATGGTCTCAAAATGTCTGCATGGAAATTAAACACCTTAGCTAGTTATTGCCCTGATGTCAAGTGGCTGGGTATTTGAGAAGCATATAGATGTTTATTCAAATAATAAAATTATCCCTTTATTATAACTTTCAATTCTTTTTATCCAGCTATTCCACGACATTTGCTCATCCCTCATTCCTTGAACCTTCTATTTTCTAAACACAGTGCTAGGCACTAAGGTTACAAACATGAATCAACTATGGTCTCTATTGCAATCAGTGCACTGGTTTTTTAATGTAATAAGATACACAATGTAAAACCTGATTAGATCTGTGAAAAACCATCTAACTATTATAGATTAACCTTCAATCTGGGTACATGAATGATGGTTGCTCAATCAATATTTGCTTACTGATAATAATTTGCTATATAGGTACACTCTTAGCATCAGAACCATAAATAAGATGCAGCTTTATTTATTAATTCTTTATGGAGGAAAACATTGTTCTATATGGAGGGCAACTCAATTTCAGATTTCAGAAATAAAACCATGCATTTAAATACCTTAACCTATCTCATAACCATCCCCCTCCTCTCCAGTCCCTTTGTTATGGCTTTGAATAAAAAACTTGGAGCCTTTTGCCTGGATTACCACAAAATCTCTTAAATAGCTTCTTCATCTCCTTTCTTCCTTTAAGTCAAAATTGCCTTCCATTTTGAAAAGTCTATTTTCTTATTTCTTCCGCATGACTACATTGGTTTCTTATATCCTACTGTATAAAGTTCCAAGCTTCTTAGCATCTCATAGATGTTTCTCCATGAATAAATTCCTGCCTACATCTCCAGATTTACTACCATGATCCTACAAACCATCAGTACTACACAACTCAGTTAAGCTTAAACATATCTTTCTTATAACATATGTTCTGTTTTATAGCTGCATGCCTCTGCCACCTGCTCCTTCTCCCAAGAACGCCTTCCTCTTCACCCAGAATGCCATGCATTTTTTCATATCAAGATTCCACTCAATAAAGTTTTTTTCCTGAATCCTCCTTACCCATGCCAGTAAATATGTACCCTTTCATCCTTAATGACCTTTGTAATAGTTAATATGGATATAAATCATAATTCCAAGATACTGAGATACAGGGGTATCTCTTCCTACTTGAACATAATTTGTTTGAGGCTAAGAATTTTGTTTTATTTGTCTTTTTATTCCAAATGGGTAATTTGACACTCACTGAAAATATGTTGAAGAATGACTATGTGAAAGACTCCATATAGGTCCTGTAGGGAACACAAATGTGTGTGAAATGTGATAGCTGCCTTTTCTCCAACTTTCCAGATATAGGTCCTCCAACATCCTAGCACTGCTCAACATACAGAACAATTCAGGTTTATAACGGAACTTGTACCTCATGTTTAAGATCTTACTTCCACCTCTAACATCTATCTGAACTTCAGTAAATTAGTTATCTCTAAGCCTGAGTCATTTTATCTATAAAATGGGAGTGATAACAAGGCACATCTCACATTTCACAAAGCTGCTGTAAGGACAAAATGAGAAAACACCATGGTACTTAGAACTGAGTCTGGTATACAATAAGTGCTCCAGAAAGACAGCTATTGGATGGTTAAGAATCTCAGTTGCAACTGACAGATCCAATGTAAACCAAATGAAGAAAAAAAAAGTGATTCACTGGCTTTCATAACTAGGAAGTATAGGGTATCTAATAGGCTGCTTAATTCATTAATTCTCTGTCACTTTCAAACTCAATCCCATCAATCAATCTTTCTCTCTCCCTTTACACCCTTCTCATTCTTCTCTCTTCATTGCACCCCAATGTGCATTCTTCTTATTCTTTTACCCAATCCAGTAGACCCAAGTTTACATCATTCAACCTTAGCAAATCATTTTGCAAAACAAGAGGCAAGAAATCTTTTTTTTCTTAGCCTCAGTTTATATGGTCTCTGAGAAGGACTGTGATTGGTCAGCTTAGGGTGAATCACTGTAGGTGAGAGGGCGTGACAGTTTGAATTTTGTGAATCCCAAAAAAGATTATGTTCTTGAAGTAATCCATTCCTCTGGGTGTTAGGCCCTCTGATTGCATTAAATTCAGTTAAGGGACCTTTGATTTGCACAATTCATTGGATTGCTTAAGGGCTTTTGATTGTACTACTTCAGTGAGGTGTGACCCAGATTGGGTCTCCACCCTCTTGCTGGGTCTTATATAAACTGAGAACACACAGAGAGAAGGAAGAGACAGAGAAAGGGAGCTCTGCTATTTTGACTCTGCTATGTGAGAGAGAGAACTCCAGGCTCACCTACAGCTGCAGAAAGACAGAGAAGTCCCAAGATGCTCAAGGAGAGGAGGCACACGATAGATGCGATCGCCTACAGCTGAGCTCCAGGAGAAAGTAGAAAGAGACCTGCAGACCCACCACCTTGCCTTGACACATGGAAGGACTTCAGGATCTGCTAGCAGCTGACCTTTGGTGAGAATCCATTTCTGATGATGCCTTGATTTTGCAGTCTCAGAACTATAAGCTCTTACCCTATAAAATTCCCATTATAAATGCTAACCCATTTCTGTTATATTGCATTGGCAGCCTTTGGCAAACTAAAACAGAGGGGAACGTACTACACCCGGTCCAGTTTCGGATGTCTGTTCACTCCTGGTATCTAGAGGGTGAAGTCTATTACTGGAATTGGGGGTGGGGAGACTAGGGGGAATACTGGACAGATGCAAAGCGTATCTATTACATTATCCTTCTTCATAATATTTCCATCTCCCATTTGGTCTTAGTTAAACTTACTTTATTTTATATTTTCCTTTTAATTGACTAATCCCTAAAGAAGAGGTGCCCGACATTAACCAATGGCAACAGATTGCACTTTGTACTGCTTGTGCCACAACCCTAACCAAAGACACAATGTCTTTATGTGCTATCCTGTCCTCCTATGTCAATGAAATTTAATTGACCATTCTGATCATTCTGGTTGCTCCCTAATGCCTTAAATCAAAGTTCCTGTTTCCATGGAGTTTGAAACTGGGTATCCACAGAAGCAGACCCCAAATACAGGATTTAAGTACCAGGGAGACTTTTTTAAAGATGATCCTAGAAAACATCAGTATGGAATAGGAAAGCAAGGCAGGAAATGGAAGCAAGCCAGGGCAGTGTGCATTAAAGAGCAGGTTACTTTCACAGGCTCAAGTCTACTGCAAAACTCTGGGAGATGGTTTGAGACACTATTCAGAGTTGCCCCCCAAAATTAGGAAGCTGGAGTATTTATATTTCAACATCCATTTGTCAATGCTTAAGGGCAGCTCCAAGATATGTTAATCTCCAAGTATTCCCTGATTTCTCCTGATGAGGACTAAGAGAAAACCCTTCAGTCCAAGAGTCACAGAGGCTTATGGGAGGGAATCTATATAAGGTTGGTGAATGCCAAGGGGACATGGTCTGGACACCCATGTACTTTTATAACTAAGACCTGCTTTGCTCTGTTGAATAATCCTTTCTTAATGAATGATGACACCTGGTAATGTTCACACATTCTTGATAGTCACTGTCTATACCATGGAGCTCAGTACCTGGATCCTGACTATAGCTGGCTATAATTCTTAGATTCCTTACTTTTGGCCACACGGCTGAATCTCATCTATCTGCTCCTCAAGTATTAACAACATCTAGCTAGTCCTATTGTCTCAGCTCTGTGCCATTTCCCAGACCCTTCAACTGCCTACCCTATGTGATATTATGTTTCATTAAACAACAGTCCTTGTTCTCAGGGAATTCACAGGCTACAAGAGAATAAAGGATGAGTAAACAAATTCCTTTATGTTCCAACTTAGATATTACTTCCATGAAGAAGACTTCCATGACCCTGCAGGATGAGGTGACACTCTTATGTTCTAACAGCACCTTGTACTTTTCCCCTCAGGGCACTTATTACATTTATTTTTTTCATATTTTAATATCCATTTTATTGAGATAAAATTCACATACCCTAAGCTTCACCCTTTTAAAGTATACAGTTCAGTGGTTTTTACCTTATTCACAAAGTTCTGTGTACATTACCAATATCTAATTCCAGAACATTTTCATTATCCCAAAAAGAAACCTCATACCCATAATAGTCACTACACATTCCCCTAGCCTCCCCTCACTGCCACCATCCTCATCCCACCCACCATTGGTACCACAAACAATCTACTTTCTATCTCTGTGCATGTGCTGATTCTGGACTTTTCAAATAAATAGAGTCATACAATATTTAGCCTTTTGTGTCTGGCTTCTTTTGCTTAACATAATGTTTGCAAAGTTCATTTGTTTCACTGTTTCAGTACTTCACTCCTTTTTATTGCTGAATAATATTCCATTATCTTGATATGCCACATTTTGTTTATCAATTTATCCATTGATGGACTTTTTGGGGATTATGAATAATGTTGCTATGAACATTCAAGTACCAGCTTTTATGTAGATATATATTTTATTTTCTTTTGGATATATACGAAGGAATGGAATTGGTAATAACGTGACTATAGTTAACATTTTGAGGAAATACCAAACTGTTTCTAAAATGGCTGTACCATTTTACTTTTCTACCTGCAATGTCAGAGGATTCCAATTTCCCCACGTCTTTACTAACACTTGTTGTTGTTCCTTTTCTTGCTTATGGAGATCCTAGGGATTATGAAGTGGTTTCTCATTGTGGTTTTCATTTGCGTTTCCTTAATGACCAAAGATGCTGAGCATGTTTTCATGCTTATTAGCCATTTGTATATCTTCACTGGAGAAAAATCTATTCAAATCCTTTGCCGGTTTTTAAATTGGGCTATTTGTCTTTTTAGTGTTGAGTGTAAGATTTCCTCATGTATTTTGGATATAAGTGTATTATGATGCAAATATTTTCTCCCATTCTTTGGGTTGCCTTTTCATTTACTTGATATTGGCCTTTGAAGCACAGAAGATTTAATTTTAATGAAGTCCAATTTATCTAATTTCTTATCTAACTAATTACCACAAATACAGTGCCTTAAAACAACACAAATTTATTATATTGCAGTTCTGGATACCAAAAGTCTGAAAAGATCTCACTAGCAAAAATCAAGACTTGGCAGGCTTGCACTCAGATGCTCTAGGAAAGAATCTAATTATTTGCCTTTTCACAGTCTCTTTGGTATGTGGCCCTGCATCACGTTGACCTCTGCTTCTGTTCTCACATCACTGACGCTGTCACTCTACCTCTCATTTTCCCTTATAAGGACCCTTGTGATTATACTCGTTCTACCTGGATAATCTAAGGTAATTTTCCCATCCAGACATATTAACTTAATCACATCTGTGGAGTTCTTTTGGCAATACAAATTAACATATTCACAGGCCTTGGGGATTAGGACATGGACATCTTTGAAGGCAATGTTCCTGTCTGACACAATCCATTTTTCCTTTTGCTACTTGTGCTCCTGGTGTCATTGCCAAAAAGTCACTATCTAAACCAAGATAATATAGATTTATGCCAATGTTTCTTTTTTGTATTTTTGTCAAATTCTAATTCTTTTTTTTTACATTTTTTATTAGAGAAGTTGTAAGTTTTACAGAAAAATTGTGCATAAAATACAGAGTTCCCCTATACCACCTTATTATTAATGCTTTGTATTCCTGTGGTATATTTGTTACAATTTGTGAAAGAACATTTTGTAATTGTACTAAAAGCTATAGTCCATTGTTACAACAATAGAGTTCACTCTTTGTGCTCTACATTCCTATGTTTGTTTATTTTTATTCTAGTAACATATATACAACTTAAAATTTCCCCTTTTAACCACATTCAAATACATAATTCAGTGCTGTTAATTACATTCACAATGTTGTGCTACCATTACCACTATATGCCTATGTTTTCTTCTAAGAGTTATTATATTATTGGCTCTTATATTTAAGCCTACTATCTATTTGGTATCAATTTTTCTATATAGTTAATGGTAGGGATCCAACATCATTATTTGCCTATGGATATCTAATTGTCCCAAAACAACTTGCTCAAAAGACTATTCTTTCCCCATAGAATTGTCTTGGCACCTTTGTCAAAAAGCAATTGACTGTACATATTAGGGCTTATCTCCAGACTCTATTCCATTGATCTATATTTCTATCCTTATGGCAATGCACATTGTTTTGATTACTAAAGCTTTGTAGCAAGTTTTGAAATCAGGAAGTATGAGTCATTAAAATTGTTCTTCTTTTTCAAGATTGTATTGGTTATTCTGGGTCCCTTGAATTTCCATAGAATTAAGCTTATCAATTTTTGCCAAAACAAGACAGCTGGGATTTTGACAGTAATTGCACTGAATCTGTAGCTCAATTTCGAAAGTACTACTGTCTTGAAAATATTGTCTTCCATTCCATGAAAATGGGATGTCTTTTTTGTACTAGGTATTCTTTAATTTCTGGCAACAATATTTTGTATTTTGCAGTGTACAAATCTTGCATTTCTTTTGTTAAATTTATCCCTAAGTATTTTATTCTTTTTGATGCTATCATAAATGGAATTTCCTCCATTTAATTTTCAGATTGTTGACTACAAAAGCATAAAAATACAATTTATTTTTGTATATTGAACTTGTACCCTGTGATTGTGCTGAACTCATCTATCAGTTCTAATAGTTTTTTCTGGGGACTCCTTAGTGTTTTTTCTAAGCAAAATCATGTGGATTGCAAATATAGATAGTTTTACTTCTTTCCTTCCAATATGGATGCTTTTAATTTCTTTTTCTTGCCTAACTGAACTGACTAGAAAACCTTTAGCAAAATGTTGACTTGAAGTGGTGAGGGTAGAAATCGTGCTTTATTCTAATATTATGTTATCTGTCCTCCTTACTAAACTATAAACTTTTAAGTGGCTTAACGTATGATGGTATGGTAAACAGTATATATTCCAAATAAACATTGAAAATGAAAAACAAAATATGAAAACTGCCAAAAGAAAGATGAAAATAACTGAAGTTTCAGAGGGCATACTTACCAATTGTCTAGGAATAAATAACAATATGGGCAGGATCTCAAAGGATGAGACCTAGGCAGAGGGAAAAGTGTAATCAAAGACATTTAAGAAAGGCATTGAGCATGATCATGGACACTAGGTGTAACTGAATACTTTACAGAATAGAGAAACTGGGCATCTGTCCTCATTTTAGTGAATTTGATTACTAAAATACCAAGAAGATAACATAGATCGGTTTCATGAAGAAATTTTCATAAGCAGGACATTGATCATAATACTGCAGTGAATGTTATTATGCTTTTACTTCTTATTCTAATATGTTCACTGACCACCCACATTTAGGACAAGAAGATTTTTCCCCTGACTTCACAAAGTAATATTTTTGAAATTTGGTGATTAATCAACAAATAATGATGAACTATTGGAAAAAATGTCAATTTAACCCAATTACAGGCTAATTTTGGAACAGGACAGGACATTTCATCTTTATACTGGCAATGAATAGAACTCTCACATGTCGTAAGAAATGACTCTATTCTATGGAATCTAATTAAATTTTCATACCAGTTTTTACAAAAGAGAATTTCTCTCTCTGCTTATCCTTGTGACAAAGGAAAACTACTAATCTCTGATGAGAAAATTCCCAGGTTTGACTGCTGGGATTGGACATCTGCCATTCATGCTCTCACACTTATTTGTTAAAGTTTGGCAGAAATTCAAACAATTTGAAAAGCTCAGTGCCATGTAAAGGCAGCAGTTTAGTTAAAACTCTGTTTGATTATTTGTGAGTTTAGTGACTCCAAACAGTTTCTTGTAGAGAGTTTTTTTTGCCAGAGACATGCATATTTTAAAGGATATTTAAAATATCATTAAACTAAAAACACTAGTAAAATTATGGAAGTGCTACAATTTTTAAGAATGAGACTTACAAATTTTTCAAAACAAAGCAATCAGTTCACTTCTGTCCCTCAGTAATGAATTCAGAGTTAGCATGGATTGGAAGCAGGAGTCCTTATACCAAGTATAATCAAATCCTAAATTAAGGCCTGCTCTCTTTCAAGAATTCATGGTTTTATCTAGGATAAAGATTTGATTAAGTGGTCATACTTTTAAAGAATCTGTTTGTTTGGAGGTGGTAAGAAGAAATAAATAGATAACTTTCTCTATTTTACCTTATTCTTTCCCATATTTCTACAATAGCTTACTTGTTTTGAAGACTGATCCTATTATGATTTCACCTTAAAGTGTTAGGAAGTGTAATGTCTTGAGAGCATGTAAATAAATTAAACTTTCTCATGAAAGGATAGATTTCTTTACAGATTCCTCTCAAGGGCCCATAAATTTGTTTTCAATATAAAATTAATTTATCATGGGAACATTAAGTTTCAGTTTAGGCAAAAGAGGGTCTCCACCAGTCTTATGAAACAGACTCTTTAGGTTCAGTGTTCCTGATTGCTTAGAGGGAGAAGTTCTGCCTCCAAAATATTCTCTGTATCCTCAGGAGTCAGCTGCAAATGTGTTCATCATTTAAACAAGGACTTGGTCTTATTTCTTGACTGTGTAGGCATGGTACAGCCAGAGCCACTCACAACTGGGCCACTCATAATGAATTTCCAAGTACTCCTTCGTTTTCTAACAAGTATTTATTGAGTAACTGCTGTTTACAAAGCCCCGTGATGGACACTGGGTATAGAGTGTAACAAAACCGTGTCTGTTCTCAAGTTGCCTCCGGTGCAATGGGTAAGAGAGATTTACTTGGTATAGATTATATATTGTATTGTCTTCCCAATTTCCTCCATATCCCCCCAACCTTTTAATCTTTATTGGTGTTTTCCTTGCTCAGTTTAAAATGCCTTGCTGCTTTTCACAATTAAAATCTTACTCACCTTCAGGGTCTGGCTAAACGAACACCCAACTTCTTTCACAAATCCTTCCGTGACAAATGTATGCTTTTCAAGAGCAAAGCCCATAACTTAAGTTTCTCCTGCACTGCTGATGATGCTGAACAAAAAGGTGCACATACTGTTGATTTTAGACACAGCAAGTGCCTGATGCAGTAATTATGCTTTTCAAAAGAGGATCCATTTGAGATTTTCAGCAATGTTTCTTTGCTAATCCCCGGCAGTAAGGGACAATGTGAAAACGGAGAAGGTCTAAGGAAAAAAATAAATGAAAAGGAAGAGGAGCATCCCACAAAAACCCATCCTACTATGTTTCAAGGTGAATTCAAATGAAGAATTCACTCAAGGATATGAGAGTATAATATAGTGAGAGGCATTAATTACACCCTCTGCAGGAGCCACCCTCAGCCATAAATGTCCATCCCCTGAAATGAGTCACTGAGGCACACTCACACTAGACAGAAGAGCATAGGCATACAGTGATCTCTGTGCCAGAATCAATTTTCCCATGTGATTTGGTAGCTTTCAAGGTGCTAAGGAAAGAAATAGACTTCATAAGGCATAATACCTTTTCTCTAGAAACAAATCTGACTTTACTAGGATCCCCATGCTGAACGAAACTATCCAAATATAAAAGAACACATTCCATATGGTTCCATTCATATAAAATTCTAGAACAAACAAACTAACCTACAATGCCAGAAAGTAGATCAGTTATTGTCTGCGGCTAAGACAAAGTGAAGCTAGAAAATTTGTGGGATGATGAAAATACTCTATGTCCTGATTTGGGGAGAATTTTCAGTGGTGTATACTTTTGTCAAAACTTATGTCCTGATTTGGGGAGAGGTTTCAGCGGTGTATACTTTTGTCAAAACTCATGTAACTGTACACTTCAGATGGGTGCATTTTATCATGTATTAACTATACCTCAGTAACAATTATTTAAAAATGAAGAAAAAAGCCAGTCAGTTTTTGTGGTAGTAATTCTAAAGTCAAGAAAAGGATTTTCATGAGAATTAAAGAAATTCAAGCAATTGATTCATCCTAAGAACTGAACCTAAAACCAGATAAGAACTCAGCTCTTCATCATCTTCAGAGAGGATTTCTGATTCATTCTGGCAAAATGAATTTTAAGTATGTATTTCCTTATTTGGTTTATGTTTTTCTTTGATGTTTCATACGTTCAGGGACTGTGAAAAGAAATATTAAGCAGGGGAAATTTGCATTTGACCACCATCCAGCTCCACTTTGAACATCAACTTCCCCACCCTGTCTTCTCTCCAGGAAACTCATTCTGTTCTCTGACTGCCTGAAGACTTCTAT
>JAQZBX010071879.1:0-15163 GCA_029593785.1 Cabassous unicinctus | reverse complement strand
TTTTTTTTTTTTTTTTAGGAGGCACTGGGAACCGAACCTGGAACCTCCCATGTGGGAAGCAGGCGCTCAACCGCTTGAGCTGCATCCTCTCCCAATGTATTCTCATATTTAAAGAGAGAAGTAGAGACCAGATGATCTCTTAGTGTTCTACTAGCTCCAACATGCGTCCACTGGTCTCTAATTTCCGGAAAATGTGAATATTTGAACTTTTAAAAAGTTTTATGTTTTTCTGAGAAAAGAAGTAACACATTCATTTTTGAAAAAATAAGAAAATATAGATTACAAAAGAATTACTCCTAACCTATTACCAATTTCAGTGCATATTTTTAGTCTATTTTATTTGTGGGTGTGTGTACGCAATAAAATTGGGATCATATTGTTTTGTAACTTGCCTTTTTTACTTAACAAGGTGGCATTAGCATCTTACATAGCAGTTGGACTCAAAGCAGTGGAGAGTCACGGAAGGGTTTTAAGTAGGTTTCCCTAGAAATTCTCTCTCTCCAGATCATAGGTTGAGAAAAGAGAGAAGCATGTTTATACAATTTTGAAATTGATTCGTTCCATTTTTTATTGCTTTCTGCATAGAGAAAGAATGGCTAATGGTTATTTTCATAACCAGATGGGAGCTATAGAATATTCTAGAAGTTTAGACATCTAGAGATGCTATATAATTGACACTTGCATGTGTACATTTATCTGTTATGGAAACAAACTAAAAGGACACATTTCAAGATATTACTCACCTGGAGACTATTTAATTATGCCCCAATCAAGACTTAATCAGTGTCACATATCAAATCTCACAGCCCCTAATTCAGATGTTGAAAACACTTGAGCCAACTTTCAAAAGCACGTGAGCTAATTGTTACCAAATATCTTTTAGTGACCTGATTTGTTTCTTTAAGATTTTTTTCCTTCCATATACATTCAAAGGTATCTGAGGTAGTGTAGAAAACTAAACAATGTTAAATAGGACCTTTAAAATTTTAAAGACAAAGTGACCGATTTAAAGGAACCAGAAAGGATGGATGCCATGAGATATCTGGACAAGCCAGTCCATCATGTTTCCTAGCAGCACAAATAAACAAGAAAATACATCCGGCTTGCATAGTTTTTATTGTTCCTGCAGAAAATTATGTATGCTTCTTTTTCCCCAGACAAATTTTATTCTGAGATTTATTATATGAGCCCTTGTGTGAGAGATAATAGGTTATGGTAGACACCTTCAACTATAGTTTTGCAAAGGAACAACAACCCTGTTGAAATAGATAATTCCTGTATCAACCTTTTACATAAGGGGTGAGAATGTAATATTAAATCATAATTCAGTTTAGACAATTGTTTGCAAGCTGAGAGAATATGGTCTAGGTACTTGGCATACTGATGATTTAATTTAATATGGAGGTAAAACTAGCTTTCATGCCCACTCCATTCTTTCTTTCTCAAGTGTCAGATACCACAAGTGTACCATTTGCTGGTGCTAGCTTGCAGAGGAATGGAGTTGGAAATCTTGGTCAGATACCTCTAGCACCCAGAGTCTAGGTTGAGCTATATGTTTTGAGTAAGCACTCAATCAAGGTTTGCTGAATGAATAACTTACCAGGATCCACTTCATGAACGGATTCCTTCCTCTCGCTCAGTACTCCCTCTTTGCTAGGATCCTTATAGATCCCTCAATGTTCTTCTCCTCTTGCTTTTCTCTTTTCCATTTCTACCCTTGCATAGCCTGCATCTGCCATGTTTCTGGACAGCAGCTGTCATGGGAATGCAAACACAATTACATTTCAAAAATAACTCCTACCAGAGTTGCAAAATTAGGAAATAGCCAACAATAAAGGGCTGGTTAAATTATGAAGCAGCAATATGGTGGAATTCCATGCAGCTGTTAAAAAAGTTAAGGACGTGGAAAAATATTCATGATGTATTTGTATGTGGGAAAATATGTGTGTATATATCTGTGTATATATCTGTGTCTGTGACTATGCATGTATTTTCTCTCTCTTGCTTTTATAGACTGTCTCTCTCTGTCTCGTCTATCATCTATCTAATCTATAATCTGTCAGAGGAGAGATAGAGACAGGCTTTAAGTGGGGAAGGTAGAGGTTATATACATATACGTAAATTTAATTTCACATTTCAGTATTTTTCAAGTTTTCTACAGTAAACATGGATTGCTTGTGCTTAAAAAAAAAAGACATGAAATATAAAACTTCTTGGCATGACACACAAAGCCCATCAGGTTGTGGTCACTCACTGTGTATATCTCCAATTTCTGTCTTGATGGTCCCCCATTCTCCGTTGTATGCACTGTAAACTTCAGCCACATGGGGCCACTTGACTTCCCCCAAATGCCCTGGGATGTCTTATACCAGACAGTGGCAGGTAGCAGTTGAGTCTTAGCAATATGTTATCTCCTGCAGTCAGCGCAGTGCCTGGTACTTAGCAAGTGCTCAATGCATGTTTGTTGAATGAATGGCCACCACATCAGGCTCTTCTAATTTTAAGCAGACCCCCACCCCTCCTCTTTCCTGGACACTGGTGCACGTCTGCCCTCGCACTTTTGAATCACTGTCAGAGTCATGTATTTGAAATATAAACGTGGAATTCTAGTCTCAAATGGTGGACCTCATAGCGTACAGTTAGCTTTGGTATGTTGATGTGGATTTGGGGATAGTCACTGAGCATGTCCAGGGTTGTTTAACCACAAACCTTATATATGGCAAGAACTTGACTTTATACATTCTTTAACTTCTAACCAGGTTCATTCTCTGTCTATTTCATGAAATCCCCCTTTCATTTTAGAACATCTTTTGAACACATAAAGGAAGGAAATGATCGGAAGGCATCCTGAGTATAAAAACTGGCAGGTCCCATTTCCCCCCAAAATAAAATCAGACCTTGCAGAGACAGTAAGATTTAAACATTACCACACAATTAATTTTTCTGGTCAATTTCATTTGGAAAATAATAATTTAGCATGATCCTCTGTAACGTCTATTCCTTCTTTTCCCCGTGGAGAGATTTTGTATTTCTTCCTCTTTTTGCCTTTGCTCTGCTCTTTTGTGTGGGTGAGCTCTCATTAACTATTCTGTATGTAGGAAAAGGCAATGTGGCAGGGACATACACAAATCAAGGCTGCATAAATTAATAATTGTACCATTGTCCTGCATGTCTTTCGTAATTAATTTTAATACCAGCAACCAAATCCCAAAACACCTCCGGCTACTGTAAGAAACCCAAACTTCCTCTGGCAATTTTGTGAATTACACAGGTTCATTTTTGACTATACTTAAATAGCAAGCATTGTATGGATTTATGCAAGGAGGACAAAAAATTAATGGCCATGAACCAGCCACCTGTGTTAATCAGCACAGTATGTGGGAAAGTGAGGTGTAAATCATGACAGGTAGATCTTCTGCTTTCCCTCCCTGCCTCTTTCTGACTAATTGGGTATATGAATTCATCTTTCTAAAGTTTAAGGATTTTTTTCAGAAAATACCAGTTAGTAAGTGCCTCAAATAGGTTTCTTAATGAGGAGAGACTTGTCTTCTAAAGATCTAGCATTTATCATAGAGCATGGCTAACAGCAGAGACTTACCTCTTCCTAGCTCTGTCATTTTAGACAAATTATTTAACCCCTTGGGATAGCGCTTTCTTTGCCTTTAAAATGGGGGAACTTCTAGTACTTACCTCAAAGAACTATTGTGGGAAAAAATTTTTTTTGACACTCTTAAAGTGCTATGTAAGTATATGCTCTTATTGTTCTATCTCTGAGATTGTGGTAGTATATTGCTGGCATAAGTAGGTTAAGTCCATAAAATATTTTGTAAATTATACAGTAAAACTGACTCTTTGGTGTACAGGTTTTTTTTTGAGTATTAAAATGTGCATAAATTCACGTGACCACTACCACAATCACGATGCAGACCAGAGCCATCATCACAAAAGCTCCCTCATGCTACTCTTTTGTAATCACCCCTTCCAGCCTTAACTCTTGGCACCACTGATCCGTTCTTCATCATTAAAGTTTTGCCTTTTCCAGAATGTCATCTAAATGGAAGCTTGCAGTGTTGTAGCCAGCCTTTTAAGACTGGCTTCTTTCACTCAGCATTATGCCTCTGAGGCTCGTCCAAGTTGTCATGTGTATGAATAGTATATTCCTTTATATTGCAGAGTAATATTCCATGGTTTGGATGTAATACAGTTTGTCCCTCCCTTCTCCAGTTGAAGGATATTTGAGTTCTTTCAAGTTTTGGGCAATTGCAAATAAAGCTGCAGTGCTCGATTGTTTATAGATTTTTTGTGTGAACATTAAGTTTTCATTTCTCTAGGATAAATGCCTAAAAACAGGATTGCTGGATCATATGATAAATGTATGCTTTACTTTATAAGAAACTGATAAATTGCTTTCCAGAGTGGCTAGACCATTTTGTATTCCCACCAGCAATGTATGAGAGTTACTGTAGTTCCTCATCTTTGTCAGCACTTGGTATTGTCAGTAATATTTATTTAAGTCATTTTACTAGGTGTAGAGTAGTGTCTCATCATGGTTTTAATTTGCATTCCCCTAGTGGCTAATGATGTTGAGCATCTTTCATGTGTTTATTAGCCAGGTATATATCCTCTTCAGTGAGGTGTCTGTTCACATCTTTTACTTGTTTTTATATTGGGTTGTTTGTTTTCCTACCATTGAGGGTTTTGTTTAATATGACTTTTTATTTTGACGTAGTTAAGACTCACAAGAAGTTGCAAAAAATATTACAGAGAATTCTGTGTACCCTTCATTCAGCTTCCGCAATGATTATATCTTATGTAACCATAGTACATGGTCAAAACTAGGAAACTGAGGTTGGCACAGTATTATTTACTCAGGTACAGCTCTAATTAGGTTTTCACAAGTTTTATCATGCACTTTGTTCTCATGTATAGTTTTTTGAAATTTTGTTTCCTGTGAAGATTCAAGAAAGTAGTTCAGGATACAGAACTATTCCATCATCACAAACTTCTCTGTGTTACTCCTTAATATTCATGTCGTTCCCTCGACCTTCACCCCTGGTAACCACTGATCTGTTCTCGAACACTATCATTTTGTCACTTCAAGACCATTAGATAAATGGAATCAGACAGTATGTAACTCTGGCATTCTTCACTCAGCATAATGCACTTGGAAATCCATTACGTGAGAGTTCTTTATATATTCTGGATACAAGTCCTTTGTCGGATATGTAATTTGCAAATAGTTTCTTCCAGTCTGTACCTTGTCTTTTTGTTTTTTTAAAAGTGTTTCTCTCAGAGTAGAAGTTTTAAAGTATGATGAGTTCCTCCAACTCATAATTTTGTTCTTTTATGGATCATGCCTTTGGTGTTAGGTACTCTTTGCCTAACCCCAAGTCACAAAAGTTTTCTCCTGTGTCTTCCAAAATTTATATAGTTTTATACTTTGCATTTAAATCGACCATACATTTTGAGTTAATTTCTATACGAGTTGATGAATAGGTTCATTAATTTTTCTTGAGTATGTCTAATTGTTTAAATATCATTGTTGAAAATACTATCTTTGCTCCACTGAATTGCCTTTGAACCTTTGTCAAAGCTCAATTGGCGGGAGACTTCCAAGGAAGATGGTGGAGTTGGGAGCTCCAGGACTCAGGCCTTCCAGCAGAATAACTATTAAATAGGCAAGAAGTTTTGGAAACAATTATGTTGAAATTTCAGAGGCCAGAAGAACACTGTACAACCTCCTGGGAAGAGCAGGAGAAAGAGGCTGATAGCCTACAGTAAAGAACAATAAATTACTCTCTCTGTGTGGTGGGCTACCGGGGCCCATCTTCCACTCCCGCGTCAGACCACCCTCCTAGCTCACTGGTGACAAAAAGGGACATAAAAATCCTCTTCCCCAAGAAATGGGTGGTCACGGCCATCACTGATCATGGCATTTGATTACCAAATTCGGATCAGTGGGGTCCCGGCTCTGAGGGCAACTATTATTTCAACTCTGGTCATAGGTGGTGGCAGCATTTATTTCAGTCCAACCCTGGACAGAGTCGGCAGCAGCTATTGTTTCAACCCTCTCTAGACAGGGACGGAGGTGATGCATGCAGGGCTTCCTCAGCGCCGTAAGAGACAGTTAGATGAAGAGCTGTATTTGCTGGGCAGGCCAGGAGAGCTCAGGCTTGGGGAGCTGTGGGAGAAGCCCTTGGTGTCCTTCTTGATCCTCTCCCAAGGGGACTTTGGAGCTATCTGTGCACCCTTCATGGGTCCCTGGCCTGTTTTGGCTGGGAAACAGTGATGTGAGAGAGTCCTCTCCAGGGTGCCCATCCTCCCAGAATTTGCCTTCCAGACAGAAGCAGCATGAGATGATGAAAGAAGTGTAAAAACACTATAGAGGCAGATAGTCTGGGACAAAAGTGTATTAGCTTCAAACACCTGGGAGGGGGAGATCTATGTTTTGGGAAACAGAAGGGACAACCAAGCTCCTGTAAAAAGGAGGACTCCAAAACAACTAACAAACAAAAGCCCAGGACAAGAGAGAGGCCAAGAAAGGCAGGATAAACCCTGAAAATTATATTCACCTAAGGCAGACCTTACTGATAGGAGGGCTGAAGCTCAAGAAAATCTTTGTCTTATCACCAATTGATACAAAACCAAGATACAGACATTGTAGGGAATAAATCCCAAAATTAACATTTAAAAAATATTAAAATGTACACTGTGCAAGAAAAGTCTATAAGGCAGCAAAGAGACAAGAAATGATGGCCCATCCAAAAGAAGAGGATAAAAATCTAGAAAACACCAACAAAGAAGGGGAGAATATAGGCATAACCAAACAAATCCTTTAAAAAATGACCATAAACTTTTTCAAGGAGATGGAGGAAAATATAGGGAAAGAAACAAAAGATACCAGGAAAACAATGAATGAGCAACATGTGTGTTTAAGTAAAGAGATATAAATTTTAAAAGGGAACCAAACAGTACTACTGGAGTTGAAGACCACAATAACTGAAATGAAAAACACCCAGGAGTGTTTCAAGAACAGATTGGAACTGGTAAAAGAAAGAATCAGGGAAGCGGGTGTGGCTCAGTGGATAAGAGCCCCCGTTTACCATATGGGAGGCCCGGGTTCGCATCCCGAGGCCTCCTTGTGAGGGCACACCGGCCTGAGCGGTGCGGTGGGCTGATGCAGCAACCTCATGGCAGGAAGCGGTGTGGCGCAATGGATAGAGCACCCGTTTACCATATGAGAGGCCCCGGGTTCGCTTCCAGGGGCCTCCTTGTGAGGGCAGGACGGCTTGCGCGGCGCCGTGGGCTGATGCGGCAAGACCTCACAGCAAAGGGGAGATAAGCAGACACAGAGAAGACACGCAGCGAATGGACACAGCAGCACAAGCAGCAAGGGGGGCGGGGATAAATAAAAATAAATAAATCTTTAAAAAAAAAGAAAAAAGAAAAAGAATCAGTGAACTTGAAGACAAGACACTTGAAATGAGTCATGCTGGGGGCTAAAAAAAAAGACAAATTAAAAGTGAAAATAGCCTAAGACAGCTCTGGGCCACCATCAAGCATACCAATATGTGCATTATGGAAGTCCCAGAAGGAGAAAAGAGAAAAAGCAAAGGAAATAGCCAAAGAAATAATGACAGAGAACGTCCCACACTTAGGAAAAGATGTGAATATGTGTGTCCAAGAAGTTCAGAGAACACCATACAGGATAAACATGAAGAAAAATACATATATCAATCACACTATTGAATGAAAAGGACAAGGAGAGAGTTTTGAAAGCTACAAGAGAAAAGCAATGTGTTATGTGCAAGGGAGTCCCAAATAGATTAAGTGCCAATTTCTCATCAGAAACCATGGAGGCAAGAAGGTAGTGGGTTGAAATACTTAAAGTGCTGAAAGAAAACAATTGCCAACCAAGAATGTTATATCCAGTGAGACTTTCTTCCAAAAATGAGGGTGAGATTTAAGACATTCTTAGATAAACAAAAGCTGAGGGAGTTCATCACCACTAGACCTACCCTACAAGCAAATCTAAAGGGAGTTTTTCAGAATGAAAGGAAAGGACAATAGACAGTGGTCAAAGCAGCATAAATAAAGTTATGAGGTAAAGGTAACCATGTGAGTAATTATAAATGCCAATATTATTGTATTATGTTATTTGGTATGTCACTCCACTTCTAATTTCCTATAGGTGCTAAAATGCAAATGCATAAAAATAATGATATATCTATGTTTCTTGACATACAGTGTACAAAGATATAAGTGGTAATAAGTATAAAAAAATGGTGGAGGACAGAGGAGTATAAGAAAAATATATGTGCATGAAGAAAAATAAATGTGCATGCTACTGAAGTTAAGTTGCTATCAAAACAAATATGATTGTTATATATTTAGGAGGTTAAATTTAAACCCCATGGTAACCCCAAGGAAAATAGATGAGAAATATATCCAGAAAGAAAAGAGAAGGCCCTCGATATTATACAACAACAACAAAAAAGGCAAATAAATATAAAACTAGACATTAACAGAAATTAGGGCCAAAAAAGGTATAAGACTTTCAAAGGCTAAATAGCAAAATGGCAGAAGAAAGTCCTGTATTACCGGTAATGACTTTAAATGTTAATGGAGTAAACCCTCCAGGCAAAAGGTAGAGACAGGTAGAACGGATGAAAAAGCATGACCCAACTATATGCTGTCTGGAAGAGACTCACCTTAAAGTCAAAGATATGAGTAGGTTGAGGATAAAAGGATGGAAAAAATATATAACATGCAAGTAGTAAACAAGAGATCTGGGTGGCTATACTAATATCAGATAAAATAGATTTTAAGTCAAAATCAGTTGCAAGGGACAAAGTCTGTCATTATATACTGATAAAGCAGACAATTTAACAGGAAGATGAAAGAATTATAAATATATAGCTGAAATCAGCATATAAATACATTACCTTCACCCCAGCATGGGACATGACTCCCGGGGATGAGCCTCCCTGGCACCGAGGGATTACTACCAACTACTAACTAGCAATGCAACTGGAAAAAGACGTTGACCAAAAGAGGGAAAAGGTAAAGACAAATGAGTTTACATGGCTAAGAGACTTCAAAGTGACTCGGGAGGTCATTCCAGAGGTTATGCTTATGAATGTCTCAGCAGGATTTCCTTGAATGCCAAAATAAATACTACCTCAAATATCAGGGCTCATGAGGGCTCTGGAAACATCCAGACACTATAGTCAGGGTAGATAGCTGAGGAGTTTTGATTCCTTGCCAATGGGACATACTTTGGAATTTATGCTTGTCCGTGTGACAGAATTGGACTAAGTTGTGGTTTCCCTAAACATCACTCTTCTGTCCCTTCTAATTGAACCTATAATTAGTACTAGGATTGATAGGTGTGCATCCAAGATACTAAAATCTTTGGGCTGTCCATGTGCCAGCTGGGCCCAGAATCTCAACGGTGTTGCAACACCTACTCTCCAGTTCATTGGACTCACCCAGGACAACTAACAAGGAGATGATGATGGACAACGGCCATCCCAAGGAACCAAGAGAGTCTACAACTGCAAGCAAGGGAATCCCATCCATCTGCCCCCATAAGATCGAAGCCCCCTCTGAATTAGAGATAGAGTGGGCATCACCATCCCAGAATACTCAGGACTGGGGAATGAACTATGAACTAAAGTAAACTTACTGGTGTTCTACTATAGACTTATTGTGATTTTAGCAATGAAAGAAATTATATCATTGATGTGGAGGCAGTGGCCACTGAAGGTTCTGAGGGCAGGGAGAGGGAAAAACAGGTGAAATATGGGACCATTTTTGGGACATGGCCATATTTGTGTGAGTCTATTTCCTGATATTTCATTATATTCCATAACACTATATGCCTATCCCTTTGCTAATACCACACTGTCTTGAATACTGGAGTTTTATAGTGTGACAGTTTGAAATTTTTTATGAATCCGAAAAAGAAAAGATTATGTTTTTAGACTAATCTATTCCTGTGGGTGTGAGACTCTTTTGATTGGACTATGTTGGTGACACATGGCTCAGCTTGAGTCTCCGCCCTCTTGCTGGGTCTGATATAAATGGAGACCCAAGGAGAAAGACATAGGAAAAAGGGAGCCCTGCCATATTTGATCTGGACATGTGAGAGAGGACTGCAGGTTTGCCTACAGATGCAGAAAGGCAAAGAATCCCCAAGAGACTGAGAGACGAGGCCCCAAAAGAGACAAGCCATGTGTCTGGTTTCCCACAGCTGAGCTCTGGGAGATGGTAGATTCTGGAGGGGAAGGAAGATACCTTGGCAGAGTTTGGTGGCCATCATACTTTACCATGTGGCCGGACAACAGGATCAACAGTAGCTGACTTTGGTAAGAAACCACCTTTCATGGGTCTTGATTAGGACATTTCAGAGCCTTGGAACTGTAAGCTTTTACCCCAAATAAATCCCCTTTGTAAAAATCACCACATTTCTGGTACTTTGCATTGGCAGCCATGTGGCAAACTCAAACATATAGTAAGACTTAAAATTGGGTACTGTGATTCCTTCAACTTTATTCAATTCCAAAATTATGTCAATTATTCTGGAACCCTTGGATTTCCATTGGTATTTTAGAATCAGCTTTGTGTACAAAAAATCTTGCTGGGATTTTGATTGGAATTGCCTTAAATCTATAGATCAGTTCGGGGTGTGTGCAAATTAGCATCTTTATATTGAATCTTCATGTATTTTGAAGCTCTGTTATTAAGTGCCTATACATTTAAGACTTATTCTTTTTTGGTGGATTGACTCTTTTATTATTATTTAATGTTCCCCCTTTTCCCTGATAATTTCCTTTAGTCTGTAGTCCACTTTGTGTGATGTTAATATAGCCACTCTTGCTTTCTTTTGATTTGTGTTCACATGGCATATCATTTTCCATCCTTTTTACTTTTACTTTCCACATATTTGTGAATTTAATAGTTTCCATTCTGTTATTGATTCTAGTTTCATTCCATTGTGGTGGGAGATGAAACTTTGTATGATTTCAATCTTTTAAAATTTACTGAGACTTGCCTAACATGTGGTCTACCCTGGAGAATGTTGAGAAGAATTTGTATTTTGATATTGATAGGATGGAGTGTTCTATAGATCTCTATTAGGTCCAGTTGGTTTATAGTGTTTTTCAAGTCTTCTGTTTCCTGGATAATCTTCTGTCTAGTTGTTATATCCATTACTGAAAGTGGGTTATTGAAGTCTCCAACTATTCTTGAAATGCTTCTCTTGTGAATTCCATCGGGTTTGCTTCATGTATTTTGGGATCTATTGTTCAGTACATATATATTTATAATTTTATCTATTCTTCACGGATTAAACTTTATATCATGATAAAATATCCTTTGTCTCTAATAACAATTTTTGTCTGATCTTTATATACACTGTATGCCAGTCAACACAGATTTATAATTATTGCCTTATGCAGTTCTCTTTTAAATTAGATAGAAGAAAAAACAAGTTACAAAGAATATGTTTTTTCTACTTGAGCCAGTACCATCCTATATAGCTACGCCAGTTCTTCCTATCAGCAATAAGTAAGTGTTTGGTTTCTCCATGTGTCCCCTCCAAAGCTTGTAATTTTGCGTTTTTTTAATATTGGCCATTCTAGTAGGTGTGAAGTGACATCTCATTGTGGTTTTGATTGCATTTCCCTAATAGCTAGTGAGGTTGAGTATTTTCCATGTGCTTTTTAACCATTTGTATTTCCTCTATGGAAAAATGTCTATTCAAGTCTTTTTCCCATTTTTAATTGGGTTGCATTTTTATTGTTGAGTTGTAGAATTTCATTATATATTGTGTATTAAACCCTTATAGGATATGTGGTTTACAAATATTTTCTCCCATTGTATAGGTTGTCTTTTCACTTTCTTGACAAAATCCTTTGATGCACAAAAGTTTTTAATTTTAAGGAGGTCACATTTATCTATTTTTTCTTTTGTTGCTTGTGTTTTTTGTGTAAAGTTTAAGAAACTCTTGCCTACCATAAGATCTTTGAAATGCTTCCCTACATTTTATTCTTGGTATTTTATACTCCTGGTTATTTTATATAAGTCTTTTGTCTATTTTGCATAATTTTGCATATTATGGTGTAAGATAGGCATAATTTTTTTATTCTTTTGCATATGGGTATCCAATTCTCCCTGCACCATTTGTTGAAGAGACTATTTTTTTCTACTTGAATGGACTTAGCAGCCTTGTAAAAAATCATTTGGCTATAGTTGTGAGGGTCTATTTCTGAACTCTCATTTTAATTCCATTGGTCAATATATCTATCCTTATGTCAGTACTATGCTGTTTTGACCATTGTAGCTTTGTAATATTCTTTAAAGTTAGGATGTGTGAGTCCTCCAAATTTGTATTTTTTTTCAAGATGTTTTTTGTTCTTTAGGGCCCCTTACCCTTCCAAATGAATTTGATAATTGGCTTTCCAACATTTGCAAATTATGCTGTTGGAATTTTGATTGGGACTGTGTTGAATCTGTAAATCAGCTTAGGTAAAATTAACATCTTAACGATATTTTGTCTTCCCATCCATGAGAATGAGATGTCCTTAAATTTATTTAGGTCTTCTTTGATTTCTTTTAGTAATGTTCTGTATTTTTTTTGTATAAGTCATTTATATCCTTAAATTCATTCCTAGGTATTTCATTGTTTTTATTGCTATTGTAAATGGAATTTTCTTCTTGTTTTTTTACTTAGCTTGCTCATTACTCGTGTATAGAAGCACTACTGATTATTGCACATTTATCATGTATCCCGCTAATTTGCAGAACTCATTTATTAGGTATAAGAGCTTTGTTGTAGATTTTTTGTATCCTGTCATCTGCTTATAGTGAAATAGTCTCTTCTTCCTTTCTAATTTGTATGCCTTTTATTGTTTTTCTTGCCTAATTTCTCTGGGTAGAGCATCTAGCACAATTTTGAATAACAGCGGAGACAGTGGGCATCCTTGTCATCTTACAGATCTTAGAAAGAAAGCTTTAAGTCATTCACATTGTGTACAATGTTAGCAGTGTGTTTCTCATATATGCCCTTTATCATGTTGAGGAAGTTTCCTTCGATTCTTATCTTTCAAAGAGTTTTTATCAAGAAAGAATACTGGATTTTGTCAAATGCCTTTTCTGCATCAGTTGTGATGATCATGTGGTTTTTACCTTCATTTTGTTAATGTGATGTATTGTATTAATTGATTTTCTTGTGTTGAACCAACTTTGCATACCTGGGATAAAACCCACTTGATAATGGTGTATAATTCTTTTAATATGCTGTTGGATTCGATTTGCAAGTATTTAGTTGATGATATTTGCATATATAGTTATAAGAGAAATTGGTCTGTAATTTTCTTTTTTTGTAGCACCCTTGTCTGTCTTTGACATTACAGTGATGTTGGCCTCATAGAAGGAGTTAGGGAGTGTTCCCTAGTGTTAAATTTTCTGGAAGAGTTTGAGAAGGAGTGGTATTAATTCTTCTTGGAATGATTGGTAGAATTCACCTGTGAAACCATCTGGTCCTGGGCTCTTTTTCCTTTGAGGTTTTGAGGTTGACTGATTCAATCTCTTTACTTGTAATTGACCTGTCAGGATCTCCTATTTTGATCCAATATCAGTATAGCTACTCCAGCTCTTTTATTGGTTACTGTTTGCATGCAATATCATTTTTCTACCCTTTCACTTTCAACCTATTTCATTGTGTGTGAGGTAAGTCTCTTGTAAACATATAGCTGTATTATACTTTTTATTCATTCTGCCAATCTTCATCTTTTGACTGAGAAGTTTAATCCATGAATATTCAATGTTATTTCTCTAAAGGCAGTACTTTTTTCAGCTACTTTATCCTTTTGTTTTTATGTCATATCTTTTTTGTCTCTCTTTTTACCCTTTTAGTTATCCTTACTGATAATCTTCATTTCTTCACTCTACTCCTAGCCACTCTCTCCTGTCTTTTCCCTCAACCTGTAGAACTCCCTTTAGTATTTCTTAAAGAGCAGGTCTTTTGTTGATGAACTCTCTGTTTCTGATTATCTGTGAATATTTTAAAATCTTCCTCATTTTTGAATGACAGTTTTTTTGAAAAAAGTATTTTTAGCTGGCAGTTTTTCTGTTTGACTTCCTACATATCATAATACTGCCTTCTTGCTTTCATGGTTTTTGATGAGAAATCAGTATTTACACTTCGCGGATTCCTTGTATGTGTTGAATTGCTTTCCCTTGCTGCTTTCAGAATTCTCTATCTTTGGCATTTGACATTCTGATTAATATTGTCTTGGAGTAGATCTATTAGGATGTATTCTGTTTGGAGTGCATTATGCTTCCTGGACATGTATATTTCTGTCTTTCATAAGAGTTGGGAATTTTTTGGCTCTTATTTCCTCAAATATTCTTTCTGCCCCCTTTCCCTTCTCTTCTCCTCCTGGGGCATCAAGTATGTGTGTGTTTATTTCCTTTGTGTTGTCACTCAAATCCCTGAGACCCTGGTCAATTTTTCCCCATTCTTTTCTCTGTTTTTCTGTTTGTACGACTTTGATTGTGTTGTCTTCTAATTCACGCATCCTTTCTTCTGATTGTTTAAATCTGCTATTGTTTGCCTCTAGCGTATTTGTAATTTCTTCTATTGTACATTTCATCCCCATAATTTCTATTATGTTACCGATTGTACTTTCAAGTTTTTCCACATAAACACACAGTGTCTTCTTAATATCCTTTACAACTTTACCCATATTTCCTTTCATCTCCTTGAATTGATTTTGGAGACTTTTTTGAACATCTTGGATTATTTCTTCCAAATTCTGTCTCCTCTGATGTTTTAGTTTGTTCTCTTGACTAGGCCATATATTCCTGTTTCTTTGTATGGCTTATAATTTTTTGCTGATGTCTCATCATCTTATCATCTTGATGAGTTCATTCTGAAAGTCTGTTTCTCTCTCTTACCTAGGGTTTTATTGTTGATTGGTTTTGTGGTAAGGCTCTTCTTTGATGTTTGGTTTGACTTATTCCAAATCTTAGAATAGCCCATGTTTAATTGAATCAGATTTTTTCAGCTCTGCTTCATTTGATTCTTGCCATGGTTATGCAATGCAACTTTCAAGATTGTGCTTTTGTGCAGTTTTTTTTTAAAGATTTATTTATT
>JAQZBX010071878.1:0-15169 GCA_029593785.1 Cabassous unicinctus | reverse complement strand
ATGCCCCCCCACAATATATGCATATACTAATAATGATTTAGAACTATATGATAAATTCTATTAAAATTTTCCAGTCTACCAAAAGTAATATAACTTAGCCCAACCCTGAAAAGAAATATCTGCATGACTATGCAAAACAAATGCCTCTTCTGGACAGGCATATTCTTTATTCTTCAACAAACATTTAGTGCCCAGTCTATGCTAGGCATAGCGAGAAGTCCAAAAAGTACAGGGACAAACAAGACATGCCCTCAGTAGGGCAGGGCTTATACATGAGTTGGAGGGAATTACTCCACATTAAAAAATATTTTTAATATAATTATACGTAACAAAAATAGTTTTAATTGCACCAAATATTTTAAAAAGATAATGGCTACAGAAGAAACTCATAAATTGGTAAGAAAAATAACAAATTCCCAGTAGGTTAATGGAGAAATGACATAAGCATATAATTTTCACAAACAGGAATACAACTGGTAAACATGGAAAAAATGTTTAACCCTGATAGCTAAACAAAGAAATACAAAGCAAAACAAGGTAACATTTTCTATCCAATTAGTTTTAAAAAACCAAAACACCCACTTTGCGGGAGGTTATGATGAAAAAACCGGCTATATATAGCTCGTGGCAATATAACTTAAAGCAACTCTTTGTAGAGGCAAACTGTTCATACCTTTTGACCCAGGGTACACCATCCTTGGAACTGATCTTTAATAATTAAAAATAAGAAAAAATATATATGCCAAGAAAATGTTAACTGCATTAAAGTCTATAATGGCAAAAAAAAAAAAAAAGGAATAATTGTAATACATATCAAACAAAGGCTAAGTAAATAGAATATCATGTGGCCATTAAAAATTTAATTACAAGGTTTATTTAACAATGTCTGCTCTAATAAATGAAAAGGCAGCAGAACATAAAGTTTTGTGGATATCTGCTATGGTATCTAAGGAATAAAGTTAGTATACACACACTTATACATGGACTAGAAAGGAACCAGCAAGATGAAAATACTGATATTTTCAGGTTTGAGGTCATGGATGATTTTTATTTTCTTTATTACTAATTATTTGTATTAAACAAAAATCAGGAGGGAAAAAACCTTCAAGGAGGGTCCAAAGTGAACTACATTATAATGAATCATGTGGTTCAAGGGTAAACTAAGACCTCAAATGGTATTTCTTGGATTTTAAGATAATAATAAGGGGATAACAAAAAACAACCGTATTTTTCAACCCCAAATAAAAGTGGCACTAAGTGGCTACAAAAAGAAAAGTGAAGAAAAGTTAACTCTGAGATGAATATCTGGAAAGACTCCCTAATAGTAAAAATCATCAGACTGTAGCCTGGTATCCTAGGCTAAGTTCCATTGCTGGGGTATTTAGAAGCAACGCCCTAGACACTATACCGTAGGAATCAGCCCTGAGCTGGCACCACAGAGACACAGAAGTGGTTTCATGAGGCTTTTCCATCACACAATTTGGTTGGCTAATCTATAAATACATGACATTTGCACATAAACACTAAGGTTTTCATACCAAGCAAAGGAACAACAAACCTTACCTGGGAAGTGCCAGACAGAGTTCTGCCCCACAGTCCTTGGGTAGGAGACACAGGTACCAATTGGCAGCATACTGGAACCCACTGAGTGATACTAGTTTGGCTCCTCTAGAGAAAGAAAAAAATAGTCTCTCAGGAATCTAAATCAGACTCCATATCTAGAAAGCAAAGTGGGTACCTAAGTTTAGAAATCCTATCAAAAGAGTGCAAGAGTGCACAAGAAGAGAAATTCCAATTGGAACCAGGACCAAGCCTCCCATGCTCATCCCTCCAAGGATAAGATGTACCCCTGCCTATTTCTGGTGCTATGGTCTAAAAGAATTTTGGCAATAGTTGTCTCAAGCAAGGGGACATGGGCTCCCTCTGGGGAGATAAACAAACACTTATGACTTCTGGCACTGTACAATAATATTACCATTTCGAATTATAGTTTGCAATGCCTTTTCATAAACACTAATAATATCTTCATAAAAATCCCTTTATGGTAAGCAGTGCCGGGATTATCATCACCCCCAAGTGAATGAAGACCCAGACAGAAGTTTAAAGGGTGGGAAAATTTGAAACAGTTTGATTTCTAAGACAAAAAAAAAAGATTATGTGGCTCTTAAAGCTGTGACTGAGATTCATTTTCCCTCCAGCATTAGATGACCTCAGAAGGGTCTCTTGGCCACAAAACTAGGCAGGCTAGGGAAAATGTCTTATAAAATGAGAAACTTGCTTTTTTTTTTTTTCCCCCATAAACCTGAGACATTTCACTATATAAATGGCATTGATGTGCACAGCACTGGCAATCTCTATTCTAGGAACCAACTACAGTGGATCCAAGAGTTGATTTCTCTTAACCTGTAGACTTCAGAGGGCCATAATGAGGATTGAACACACAAATTGTTTGAAAATACTTTGCCAAGCATAGAGTATAATACTAGGAGTCAAAGACCTGAATTCTAGTTTAGACCCAGCTACTCTAATATCTTTACAAGTACTTTAACCTCTACTTGACACTCAGTTTCCTCATAGCAATTTTAACTAATACTTATGAGCACTTACTATGTGCCAGGCACTTTTCTAGGTGCTCTACATATATGAACTCATTTAAACCGCATGATCACCATCCAATGACTTAGGCATACTGTTATTACTCCATTTAAACAGATGTATGTGGCTCAAGCGATTAAGCTCCTGCCTACCACATGGGAGGTCCCTGGTTCAGTTCCCAGTGCCTCCTAAATAAAGACGGCAAGCTGGCGCGACGGGCAGGCGCAGCAAGCTGATGCAACAAGATGAAGCAACAAGAGACACAAGAAAAACATAACAAGAGACAGAACAAAGCAGGGAACAGAGGTGGCTCAAGTGATTACGTGCCTCCTTCCCACATCGGAGGTCCCAGGTTCGGTTCCTGGTGCCTCCTGAAGAAACAAGGTAGATGAACAGACACAGCAAGTACAAAAAAGCGGGTAGGGAGAAATAAATAAAATAAATCTTTTTAAAAATAAATAAGTAAATAAATAGGATGAAAAGGTAAAAGGAATAGTCCAAGGTCTGTTCTAGTACTAACCCTCTATGACCTAGTCTTGAACCAATTAAAACGTAGCATAGTATTGTGAGATAAGCCATGTACTTGGAGTCAGAAAGCACTGATTTGACTCTTGGCTCCACTGTTCATAGTTACATATTAACTAATCAACCTCTATGAGCCTTGGTTTTCTGTTTTATAAAATGAAGATAAAATCCTACTTCCCAAATTTTTTAAAGAAATTTAACAAATGTATCTCGCAGTAAGACCAACTCAATAAATATTAAGTTGAATCTGAATATTTCCTCAGGAGTAGGCAGGAACGGGCAGCGGTGGGGTGGAATAAAAGGATTTTAAACCTAGAGATGCTTTCTAAAGTGTCTCACAGTTCTAAAATTGTGTAATTATTTCTGTTTTTGTTTTTTTTTTTGTAATTATTTCTAATAGCCACTCTCAGCATCATATATTTCAAATGAAAAGTAAAGCTGAGGTTTATATGTGGAATGGTTTTCAAATGAGACAGTTATTGGCTTTTTGTATTACTTAATGCTGACAGATTTACCAGAATCATTCAATGTCTGATATTCCTTTGCTAAAAATATAAATTTGGGATAAGATGAAAACTCTGCAAGTTCAGGCCCGTGGTAGTGGTGGGGGAAGAGAAGCAAGCGGAAATTACAAGTAGGAACAATGTAAACTTTTGGAAGATTTTTTTTTTTTTAAAGAATTTCA
This sequence comes from Cabassous unicinctus, assembly GCA_029593785.1. Taxonomy (NCBI): domain Eukaryota; kingdom Metazoa; phylum Chordata; class Mammalia; order Cingulata; family Chlamyphoridae; genus Cabassous; species Cabassous unicinctus. The sequence goes on along the minus strand of JAQZBX010071878.1, from coordinate 11,364 downwards.
ACACATTTTTTCCAATAGCAACAAAAATTTTCTCTAATTTTGGCTCTACTTGGACTTATGCCAATACTTTAAATCAGTTCTTATTAAAAGAGCAATCAGCTCTGTTCTTTCCTTCTCTAACCCTACAACAAAAATTCTTGTCCAAATCATTAATTAATTGAAACTGCTGAGGCCTGCCATAAATAATTGTGTGACCCTGAACTAGTTACTTAAGTCTCTGGGCATCCATTTTCTCTTAGGAAAAATGGGGATAGTAAAAGCTACCTTACAGGGAGCAGATGTGACTCAAGCAGTTGAATGCCTGCTTCCCACATGGGAGGTCCCAGATTTGGTTCCCGGTGCCTCCTAAAAACAAAAACAAAAAAACAAACAACAAGCAAACAAGCTAAGGAGCCAACTCAGGGAAGCCAATGTGGCTCAGTGGTTAAGCACCGACTTCCCACATGCGAGGTCCTAGGTTCAACCCCCAGCCTGATACCGGGAAAAAAAAAAAAAAGCTACCTTACAGAAGTGATGCAAGGAACATTTGTAAAAGCACTCTGAAAACAGTAAATCATGCTCAAAGGCATTATTATTGTTATTAACAATTGTTACTGAATTATGTAAGCGCCTCTTTCCTCAGCAAACTATCATAGCAGCAAGAACCATATTCCTAAAATATTGTTTTAAACCTGGCATTCTCCTTCTCAAAAGCTTGCAGTGCCTCCAAGTTCCTCTTTAGCCAAACTTAAACACCTGATCTTTATGGGTCTTACCAACTTGGCCCTTCTTGATTCATCTTTATACTTGCATACCCTGCCTTGTATTTACTGCTCAACAGTACAAAACCTGACTCAGACTCTGGTTTGGGAATCCCTGCTCCACTCCACACAATTCAATCTGCTTCTTGTTACTTTTTCTGAGACTCTCATCTTCACTCCTACCGATACCATAATCTCATTTGCTACATGAAATCCCTCTAGATTCCTGGATCTCTTGACTCTACTTGGTCCTTTTTCCTCCCCATCTTTCTCAATACTTCATTTATAAATATGAATCTGTAGAAGTACTTTTCTCTCTCTTATAGGTATTAATATTTTAGGCCTATAACAATTAGCATACCTTAATTTCTCCCAAGTTCAGAAAAAATTTATAGCCATTACCAGTAGTTAAAAATATTGCTACAACAGGATAAATAAGCCTTTAGTAAGTAGAAACTAGTTTTATTATTTTTTTGCCTCACCAACACTGCAAGTCAGTTTTTTTTAATGATAGGTTTCATGTTTTTGTTTCCTTTGCTTATTGTCAACATTCTATAGACAGGAGGACCAGAAAATGTTCAACCATTCAGTCAAAAATTACTGAATACCCTTCCTCCTCCCACGTTGTTGGGGGTGGGGAGATGTTTAATTTGAGCATTCAAAGATTAATCACATACAAGGAGAATTTGAACAAATCAGTAAATTCATTAAGGATGAGGGGTCAGGTTTCTATGAGAAAGGAATTACAAATATGGAAAGGCAGAAGGCTAGAATAAACCCTGTAGTATTGCACTGGCTTTAATTGATGTGGCTTTTAAAGACAGAGAGATTAATAGATAAAGAAATAGGCTTATGTGTATTTCTATGTATGTATATACATACATGTATTTCCTGATCTGTTCTGGTAGGGCCTGGAGGCAATGACACCACAGTAGCAATAAACACAGAAAACACCCAGATCATGGTTTCTAAATAGCAATATCCACTAAAAGGAACTAGTCATCTTTGGAAAAAAGTTGACTCCAGAGCAGGGGGGCAAAGAAAAGACAAGACGAGGCTGGAACATCTTGTACCAGAAAGTAAGTACTCAGAGAATGATGGGGCATTTCAAAGGAACAAAGAACCAGCTTTAAGGGTTTCCCACTGGCCAAGTCTGAGATAATTAGAGCATCAAATAAATAATGATAGTTATAGATTGTAATTCTTTAAGTAAAACCGTAATCCCCAAGTCCATACTTATATACATAAATGAATAAATAAATGGAGAAGAAAAGCTTTACCTTATAGTAGAAGAATAAAGTATCTCCCCACAGAATATTTATTAATTCTACAGTGGAGAAACCTACCAAACACCAACTTAACTAAGTGATAAGTTAACTTATTACTAACACTAAGTGATAGTGTTAATATCACCAGTAATGGGGCAAATTGAAATTGTGTGCCTCCTGACATGATACAATAAGAACAGTGTACCCTGTCTGAGATACTCCTGAGATATTGCATAATTTATGCAGAAACAGTCCAAACTGAGGGGTATTTTGCAAAGTCACTAGACTGTACTCTTCAAAAATGTCAACATCCTGAAAGACAAAGACAAAGACAAAGAAACCATTCCAGATTGAAGGAGACTGTAGCAGTTTGGCAGTTTGATATAATTATGAATTCCAAAAATAGATATTGGATTATGCTTGTAAACTGGTCTGTTCATCTAGGCAAGATTAAGTTATGATTAGGGCTTTCATTGGGCCATGTCAGTAAGGCGATGAGCCCCACCCCTTGGTGGGTGGGGAAACAAAGGTAAAAGACATGGCAACTGACAGAATTGAAGTTTTCAATGTTGGAGTTCTCATGCTAAAATTTAATGCTGGAGCCCCGCGAAGTGAACACACAGAGGAGCTTGGTCGTGAGGGAAGAGAGAAGGCCCCAGAAAGAGAAACAAGCTGTTTGCCTGATAGTCTACAGCTGGGCTTGTGGAGAGAGGCAAAGCCTAGAGAGCCTCATAGTCCACAGCTGACCTTGTGGAGATAGCAGAAGAACTGAACCCAGAGAGAAACAGAGCCCTGGGAAGAGAAAAACCCAAGACCTTGAACCCTGGCAAACCTAGACAGCAGTCTTGCTCCAACACATGGCCATAGATTTTGGTAAGGGAAGTAACTTATGCTTTATGGCCTGGTAACTGTAAGCTTCTACCCCAAATAAATACCTTTATAAAAACCATTTCTGGTATTTTGCATCAGCACCCCACCCCTTTGGCTGACTAATACAGAGACTAAAGAGATATAACAAATAAATACAACATGCAATCCTGGATAGGATCCTTTTGCTATAAAGGACTTATAGGGACAATAAAACAAATTTGAGTGGAGCCTGCAAAGCTATTATTGGATCAATGTTAATTTCCTGATTTTGATACTTATAGACTGAAGTATTCCGGAGAAATGGGCATCATATCTGCAACTTACATGGTTCAGGAAAAAATAGTTTTATATAGAGAAGGGGGTAGGGAAAGGATCAGGGAGAAGAGAAACAGAAGTGGAGAAGGAGAAGGGGAGAGAGAGAAAGGAAGAGAAGGGGAACAGATAGAATGATAAGGCAAATACATTAAAATGGTTAGCAACTGGGGAATATGGGTGAAAGGTATACAGGGGCTTTTTTCTTTTGCAAATTTTCAGTAGATTAGAAATTATTTCAAAGTAAAAAGTTTTTAAAATTTATAGTATTATACACCTATATAATGTGGGCCCAATAAAACAAAGATGTGCATCCTACAGATAAGTACCTCTGGACTTGGTTTAATGTTACCTTTGCAAGACACAGCAGCGAAAAAAGTTGAGAGTAAGGATCTTGGAAATTCCCTCCTCCATAAAAGCAATGATAACACCAGAAAAAAATGTTCAAGTCAACTCTTTCAGAACTCTGGAAATTAAGCAAAGACTAGCAACAATCCCAGAAGTGTTTATTCAAGAAAAGCAGGTGAATTTCAGTAAGAACAGTGAACTTTATAGCATTTTAACTTGCCCTATTTCCCTCTTTACCTCTACAGCTCTGTGGTGGCCAACAACCCAAAATTCTGGTGAAAACCAACAGCCTGGCAGCCATAGGATGGGACAAAAAAGGGTTGATATTCCTTCAAAGTCTCATTCACAGAGAACTGACATTATTTGATCTATCTGGTAATTACCTGGAAGACCCCACTTACAAGGCTGCCTTTATTTGATTTGATCTGGAGCTCAGCCAGAGTGAAAAGTTTTATCCCATGGGGCATTTGTTGAAATAAATAGAGGCAATTGTTAACTTTAGGGTGGCTGCAGGGGGTAGATAACAGATGGAGTAAATAATAGGCTAACAAAAAGGTTTATTAAAAGGAAAAGGTAGGGAGTGAGAGCTCCATAGGGGCTTTGAAAAGCTCAGACATAGTCCTGGGACTCTAGAAGGCCATATGTATGTATAGGGCTGGCTGTGCATGTATATACCTAGAGGTAGGCATATGCTCAGAAAAGACGAGGGAAGGCCCAAAGCTCTCATATATTGCTGAACTTTAGGCTCTGCACAAGCAGGAAGTGAAGGCTAAGAAAAAATTGTCAAACTGCCTGGTGGAGTGTTGAAGGTGTGCCCCAAAATGCACACAGAGCCCCTCAGCAAAGACAGAGAAACTTATTGGTTCCAGGAATTTAAGGAACTCTCTACTCAATCATGACCTGACCACTAAGCTAACTGAGTAGAGACTTCAGTGGCAACCAATCACAAAGAATACAAACTTTACAGAATGAGTTCAGAAAAGTCACTAAACAAACTGATACAAGAACAACAAAGAGTAACAAAAACAACAATCCCTAGAGAAGTAAAAAATTCTGATTTCCAGAGTTGCCACCTTATATTACTAAAACGCTCAGTTTTCAACCAAAAATTAAAAGACATGCAAAGAAACAATAAAGTATGACACTTAACAGGAAAAAAAGCATTGGGAGAAACTGTCAGGAAGTCTAGGTGTTATACTAGACAAAGACTTTAAATTAGCTATTCTAAATATGTTAAAGATCTAAAGAAAATCATGTGTAAAGAATTATAGGAAAGTAGAATAATATTGATAAAGAAAAAGTCTGAAGTTGAAAAGACCAATAACTGAAATGAAAAATTCACTAGAGGGGTTCAACAGCCTAAGGCAAAATAATTCATAATCTTGAAAATAAATCAACTAAAAGTATCCAGTCAGAGGAACAGAAAGAAAAAGGAAGAAAAATTAATGGTTTCAGAGACTTCTGAAATACCATCAAATGTATCAGTATATGCATAATGGGAGACACAGAAGGAAAAGACAAAGAAAGGGACAGAAAGAATATTTAAAGAAATAAAGGTAGAAAACTTCCCAAATTTGATGAAAAACATTAATTCACAAATCCATGACACTCAACAAACTCCAAGCAGGATAAACTCAAGAAGATCCACAAAGAAACACATCATAATTAAACTGTCATATGACAAGCAGCAAGAGAAAAGCAACTCATCATGTACAAGGGATCCTAAATAAGATTAAGGGGTCACAATGCCTCAGAAACCCTGGAGGCCAAAAAGTAGTGGGATGACATATTCAAATTGGAAAAGAAGAACTAAAACTTTCCTTATATGTAGATGATATGATCCAATACACAGAAAATTCTGAAAAATTCACAAATAAACCTCCTAGAGATAACAAATGAATTTGGCAGTGTCACAAGATACAAGGTCAACACCACAAAATCAGTAGTGAATGTAATGAATAATTGGAATAATAAAACAAGAAAAAAATTCCATTCACAATATCAACTAAAATAATCAAATATCTGGAAATAAATATAACCAACGGTGTAGAGCACTTGTGCACAGAATACTATAAAACACTGCTAAAAGAAATTAAAGACCTAAATAAATGAAAGGACATTTCATGTTCATAGATTGTAAGACTAAATAGCATTAAGATGTCAATACTTAATGCTGGTCCATGGTGGGGCCACCCCTAGAGGAAACCAGTTGGAGGAAGCTTCTGTCCCATGCTTAGGAGGCAAAAAGCCCACAGAGACCACACTGCTACTGAAAGTGTTTTACATCTAATTAAGACATCTCTAAACATGTCTTAATTAGTGATTTTGGTAATCAGAAAAAATGCTAGATCAAATCTTTAAAAAAATCCAACTCCATTTTTTAGTCCACTTAAGTTATGTTACACTGCTGCAAAATATTCCTTATTTCTTAGAGGATTTTGTTTCAAATGGTATTTGGAAAACCAAATGTTCACTTCTCTGGGAAACTCCCTTAGGGTAGGGAGATGCAAGCAGGAGGGGTAGGAACTGGATTTCAGAGTCTGGCCTTGGCTTTTCTCTCACTGTGTGATGATGGACAGGTCGTCTGTGAAATCAGGGTAGCACCCCCTGCCCGGCCCTCCTCCCCGGTTGGTTTTGAGACTGAATGAGTATTGGATCTGAAAAGGCTTTTGAAAGCTGTGAAGCACTAAACAAATATAAGTGGTCATTAATTTTGTGGGAATTAATTTTCTGCTTTTACCCTTAGTAGACCACAGTCCAATCGCTGATTGTGACTTTGAGATTGTGAGGTGCTAAATAAGAAAATGGCTTCCCTCTCTCCTTCTCTGACAATGGCCGACTTTCTACAACCGTGGTACAGTCTTGAAACATTAGTGTCTTTGAATGACATGTGAAGCCAGGCAATGCCACCTGAGTACAATGCTCATACTTTAGCAGAGGGCATGTGTGTGTGTTAGCTTTTCTTCTCAGATCATGATTTGAGGTCAACCACTTAAAGATCAGAATTTTACATTCACTTTAGAATAAAATTCTGATTTTTCTTTCAAATGGGATAATCTTCAGTTTTTTCTTAACTTGTATTGAATTTAGCTATTTCCTAACCTACATCCTATGTGTGGTATCTTATTTTTTTTTTTTTCCCCTTGGAAATGCTGATGTCTGATCCCAAGCGCTGTCCTCCAGAGTTCTCCTCAGGCTGCATCTCCAACACACTGTTATGCCAATAAGGTTTATTTAACTATTTAAGGATGATTGTGCCTGTGAAATACAAATGTACTGTTGCTCCCTCTGCACGACACACAATATATAAGGGCGACACACAATATATAAGGGCGAGCAAGTGTTATTTCCTAAATGCCTAGAGTAAATATTGTTTCTGCCTCTGGATTGTTGCCATCTCTTTGAGGAAGGAGAGAAATGTGTGTTTATGTGTGTGGAGTTTATTTCTGATACGCTGCAACAGTTGTAACACTGAAGCTAGAGAAAATAAAGCATCGATCTTTGAAGTGTGGGGGGAAAAAAAAAAGATGTCAATTCTCACCCAAAGCAATTTATATATTCAATGTAATCCCAATCAAAATTCTAACAATCTTCTTTACGGAAATGGAAAGGCCAATCATCAAATTTATATGGGGGAAGTGGATGTGGCTCAAGCAATTGAGCTCCTGCCTACTACTTGGAAGATCCCGGGTTCAGTTCCCAGTGCCTCCTAAAGAAGACGAGCAAGACAGTGAGCTGACGCGACAGGCAGGCTCGACAAGCTGACACAAGATGATGCAACAAGAGACATAAGGATGAAAACAATGAGAGACACAACAAAGGAGGGAGTGGAGGTGGCGCAAGCAATTAGGCACCTCCCTCCCACATCAGAGATCTCGGATTCAGTTCCTGGTGCCTCCTAGAAAAATAAGGAAGACAGACATAGCAAGTGCAAACAACGAGGGGGTGAGGAGAAATAAATCTAAAACAAAAAAATTTATATGGAAGGGTAAGAGGCCCCAAATAGCTAAAGCCATCTTGAAAAAGAAGACTGAAGTTGGAGGATTCACACTTTCCAATCTTAAAACTTATTACAGGGAAGCAGGAGTGGCTCAGGTGATTGGACTTCCGCCTACCACATGGGAGGTCCTGGGTTCAGTTCCCAGTGCTTCCTGGAAAAGGTGAGCTGGCGCAATGAGCAGGCATGGCGAGCTGATGTAACAAGATGATGCAACAAAGAAACACAAAGAGGAAAGACAATGAGAGACAGAACAAACCAGGGAGCGGATGTGGCTCAAGTAATTGAGCACCTCTCTCCCACATGGGAGGTCCCAGATTCAGTTCCCCGTACCTCCTAAAAAGAAGATGAGCAGACAGAGAGGACACAACAAATGGACAGAGAGCAGACAGCAAGTGCAAACAATGAGGGGGAGAATAAAAATTTAAAATAAATCTTTAAAAAAAAAACTTATTACAAAGCCACATTAAACAAAACAGCATGGTACTGGCACACGGACAGTCATATAAACCAATGGAATAAAATTGAGACCTCAGAAATCAACTTCATATCTATGGCCAACTGATTTTTTAAAAATTCTTAAATCAAGGGGAGTGGGTGTAGCTCAGTGGTTGAGTACCTACTTCCCATGTACGAGGTCCCAGATTCAATCCCCAGTACCTCCTAAAAAAAAAAAAATTAAATCAATATTATTGATCCATATTAATAAAGCATAAGATCCATCCAAAGCATACAATCAATGGTATTTGGTATAATCACATAGTTGTGTATTCATCACATCAATGATTATTAGATCATTAAATTATTCCAATGATAATAATGATAAATTAAAAACAGGCCAAAAAAAAAGCCTCTACCCCTTAATAATCACCTCTCATTCTCTCTATGCTACCTCTGTCATACCCAGCTGACTCATATTTCACATGAGGTTTGTAACCATTGGGGAATTTGATGTAATTATGAATTCCAAAAATATAATTGGGTCATGCTTGTAATCTGATCTGTTAATCTGGGCATTGAGACCCACCCCTTGGTGGGTGGGGAATCAAATATAAAAGGCAAGGCAAAGGACAGAAGAAGCAGTTTTTTGAGAAGCAGTCTTTGAGAAGCAGCTTTGATGTTGGAAAGAAGGCCCCAGGAGAAGAGAAGCGAACTGTTCGCCTGATCGCCTACAGCTGACCTTGTGGAGGAAACAGGAGCTAAGCCCGGAGAGAAATGCAGCCCCGGGAAGAGAGGAACCCAAGAAGCCTGAACCCTGGGCAAATGTCGGCAGCTGTCTTGCTCCAACACGTGACAATGGACTTTGGTGAGGGAAGAAACTTATGCTTTTATGGCCTGGTAACTGTGGACTTCTACCCCAAATAAATACCCTTTATAAAGACCAACCCATTTTTGGTATTTCACATTAGCACCCCTTTGGCTGACTAAGACAGGTTTCTCTACACTATAGATTTTTTAGCTTTCCTTCTAATAATATATATGACTTTCCCTTTCAGCAAATGTTATATCCCCATGTTAGCATTGCTAGTTATAAACACAACTATGTGTTTTCACCATATCTATTCATTTCCAAAGATTTACGAAAAGCCTTTTTACCAGTTCTGCACAGATTAACCCCCAGCTTTCCATTCTCTAACCTCATCTATTTTCTGGTAATCTATATTCTACTTATTAACTCCATGAGTTTACACAATATATTTAGTTAAGAATAACACAATCATACAGTATTTATCCTTTTGTATCTGGCTTGCTTAACTCAACAAAAATGTTCTCCAGTTTCATCTATGTTGCCATATGTTTCATGACTTCATTTCATCTTTTTGTTGTTGTTTTTTCTGTTTTCGTTTTTTTTTTCCTTTTGATAAGACTTTATTCTTTAGAGCATTTATTAGTTTACAGAAAAATTATGCAGAAAGTACAGGGTTACCATATATCCCCTCACATACACAGTTACTCTATTATTAGCATTTTGTATTGGTGTGATACATTTGTTACATTTGATGAGCCAATATTATAATTGTATTATTAAAATCAAGTTTCAATAGAGCTCACTTTTTAAAAATTTTATTTTGTACATTTAATAATTGAAAATATAAACAAAAACAAAAGAAAACAGTTTTAAAAAGCATACATTTCTCAATTAAATGTACTGGATACATATTAAAAAAATTTTTTAATCATACAATATGTTACACAATATATTTGGTTCATAGTAACGCAATCATACAGTATTTGTCCTTTTGTGTCTGGCTTGCTTCACTCAACATAATGTCCTCCAGGTTCATCCATGAGGTCATACGCTTTACTACTTCATCTCTTCTTACAGCTGCATAATATTCCATCATATGAATAGACCACAGGTTGTTTATCCATTCATCTCTTGATGGACAACTGGGTTGTTTCAAACTTTTGGCAATGGTGAATAATGTCACTATGAGCATCGGTGTGCAGATGTCTGTTCGTGTCACTGCTCTCAGTTCTTCTGGGTATATAACCAGGAGTAGTATTGCAGGATCACATGGCAAGTCTATATTCAACTTCTTTAGGAACTGCCAAACAGTCCTCCACAGTGGCTATACCATTCTGCATTCCCACCAACAGTGAATAAGTGTTCCTATCTTTGCACATCCTCTCCAACACTTGTAGTTCTCTCTCTTTTTAATACTGGCCATTCTGATAGGTATGAAATGATATCTCATTGTAGTTTTGATTTGCATTTCCCTAATCATAAGTGATGTTGAGCATTTCTTCATGTGTGTTTTTGCCATTTGTACTTCTTTAGACAAACATCTATTTAAGTCTTTTGCCCATTTTTTAATTGGGTCATTTGTCTTTTTATTGTTGAGTTGTAACATCTCTTTATATATCCTGGATATTAAACCCTTATTGGGCAGGTGATTTCAGAATATTTTCTCCCATTGAATGGGCTGCCTTTTCACCCATTTGACCTGTGAGGTGTAAAAGTGTTTAATTTTGAGGAGGTCCCGTTTATCTATTTTTTCTTTTGTTACACGTTCTTTGGGTGTAGGGTCCAAGAAACCACAGCCTACTACAAGGTCTTGAAGATGTTTCCCTACATTTTCTTCTAGTAGTTTTATGACCTGGCTTTTATATTTAGGTCTTTGATCCATTTTGAGTTGATTCTTGTATAGGGAGTGAGATAGGGGTCCTCTTTCATTCTTTTGGTTATAGATATCCAGCTGTCTCAGCACCATTTGATGAAGAGACTTTTGTCCTGTTAATATGGACTTGGTAGGTATGTCAAAAACCAGTTGAGTGTATAGGTGAGGGTTTATTTCTGGGTTCTCAATTCTATTTTACTGATCGATGTGTCTATCTTTATGTCAGTACCATGCTGTTTTGACCACTGTAGCTTTGTAATAAGTTTCAAGATCAGGCAGTGAAAATTCCTCCCACGTCACTCTTCTTTTTCAGGAAGCTTTTGGCTTTTTGGGTGTACTTTCCCTTCCAAATGAATTTGGTAATTGCCTTTTCTAATTCTGTACAGTAAGCTGTTGGATTTTGATTGGTATTGCATTGAATCTATGAATCAGTTTGGGTAATATTGATATCATCACGATATTTATTCTTCCAATCCATGAATAGGGAATGTCTTCCATTTGTTTAGCATTGTTTATAGTTTTCAGCATATATGTCCTGCATTTCTTTGGTTAAATTAATTCCTAGGTATTTGAGTCTTTTTGTTGCTATTGAAAATGGAATTTTTCCTGAATTCCTCCTCAGATTGTTCAGTACTAGTGTACAAAAATATTACTGATTTTTGTGTGCTGATCTTGTATCCTGCCACTTTGCTGAACTCATTTATTAG